>CATIWR010038522.1:0-20630 GCA_949677035.1 Omphalea diandra | reverse complement strand
GTTTCCTCTTTTAATCCCTCTTCTTCACTATAAGCTCTAAAATACCATTATTTATGATACTATAACATGCACACAACATAAGATAATTTTCCATGCAACCATACAAACATTACATATATGTTTAAGTGTCCCAAATGTAATGGTGCAAGTGTCATCGTCGTATTTCTCCAATTCACATGTCTAAACAATTATTTATCCAATGCATATATTCAAATATAATGTAATTGAAATGCATGTGATTTAGGTTGAGGATGTTACTCTAACCCTTTAAATGTAGACCTACGAGCCCTCATACAACTCCAGGTAGTTAGGGCAAGCATAGTTGTCCTTCGTGGGACCTATGCAGAAGTCCCTTATGCCCTGTGTTATAGAATAACTCCCTCATAAGCCTTATGCTAGGGGAACGCCCTGATAGCTACCTATGACAATGGGAATATGCCAACTAAGGTCTCAATCATCCAAGACCTATATGAAGCCTGGTTAGAAATAAGTTGCTCCCATGGCATGAATCGCATCGTCGCATGGAGCTCTAGACCATCCTTCAGGTCAACCATCCAGAACATGTCCATAGGTAGGCATTGAGGAACAGGTTGCATGTCCAAGCTCTCTCACCAATGAAGGACTAGCTCCTCCAAGTACCAGTCGCAAAATCAAGGTCCTGCCAGAAGCTGCTGACCATAAGAAAAGAATCAACTCCCCCTTAAGCACATGTTATATGCACCATTATATTAATTTCACATTTCTTATTTCTCCTCCTTTGTCATTATCAAAAAGAATCAAACATCAATAACAATGGAATTAAAGACAAAGAGTTAACTGTTCATTGCTAAAGTAATATTGTTTCATACATTAGTTATTTTTGAAAACCAGGACAAAAACAAAAAGAAATAAAATAAACTACACATCATCATGGGGCAAGGTTTTGGATGGGGAGGAATGAGTTTGACCTTAAGGCTCTAGGGATGGTTGAGGCTCTAAGAGATGCTCTTGATTTTTAGGCTCTTATGGCTCCATAAACTCTTATTCCTTAGGCTCATATGTTGGTGGAACCTCCTGCTACTTTTAAGCACTTGGAGTCCCTAATTGTATATTCAATCCTTCTACTATCCAATCCAATGTTTGGTTAATGTCTTTCATATCTCTTTAAAGTTTTTAAACTTTTTATTATAAAGAGGTAGTAGAAGACTCAACTTTTTGAACAGCATTAGTAAGGGTCTCCAACTGCTCAAGCACCTTTCGCTCAAAGGGAGTGAGAGATGGAACGGATGTAGCAAGTGCACTAGTTCAAATTCCTTCTACTGTTGTAACCCCTACCCTAATAACTTCTTCAACATCCTCATTTTCCTTCCTCTTAAGGAATCTCACCTTTCTCATGCACCCTCTTAATCAATCCAGTCTCAAGTCTTTACAGGATCCACATGCTTAGTAACATCTTCTCATAAATGGTCTCATTAGCAGCTCTTCCAACACCATATTCTTTTCTTCAAGCTCTTCTTCAATTTTGGGGATTGCTTTCACAAATTTTATGGTCTTTGTGATGCAATGAGCCATCACAATTTCCTTGGCCTTGTCCACTTACCGATATATTCTCTACATCCAAAGCAATGGAGTATTCACCTTTTGTTTATTCTTTATGCACTAGAGATAGAAGAGATCTATTATGGTGCAGTTTCCAAAGGATTGGCCTCTTCTATTAATGTTCCAAGTGATGAACCTGTAGGCAATCCTTAAGGCTTGACTTTTAATCTTAAAAGCCCTAGTGTTGTTCTTATTATACTTACTTCATCCATTAATGATGGACTTCCAAAACTAGTTAACATCAATTTTAAAGGTTAGAGAAGGCTCTATGAAACCTTTGTAGGATGCATCAAAGCACCTAGCCAAGTCATTTGGTTTTAGTGTGTACTTATTCCCAAATAGCCTAAACTTTATTGTGCCTCCTTGAGCATATACTTCATAATCACTGCCTAACACTTTTAGGGTTGTTAAGAACTCCATTGTTAGCTCCAGTGCAATGGCAAAATAGCTCTCATATAATCTCGATCATGAATTCTTTAACTTTTTTAGCCAACCCATAACTTTGCAGGTCATTCCACTCTAAGAATTTCCCACCACCAAAATGTCTCTTTAGCAATTTTAGAGTTAATTCCTTTTCATTTTCACTTTTGAGATGAAATTGTTGAACCAAAAGAGGAGTTGAGGGTATAAGAGTGTGCAATATTTTGGTGGCCTTCCCTTTCCCCTTAGAATCATGGCAAATTTTGGATTTTTTAGATTGTTTTTAGGTTAAAAAGGGTTTTACAGCTCTCTTCTTCTATTGAGCTATCATTGATGCTACATTTTCCTCAATTTTGAAGCTAGAGTAAGAAGGTTGGGGTTTCTTTCTAGTTGGTTGCTAATATCTTTTGGTAGAAACTGGCTTGGGTGCCATTTGATTATGTGAATGAGTGTTTGATACAAGGAAATCTGTAAAAATTTATAACAAAAATTGAGAGAAATGAGTAGAAAGCAAAACAAAGCAGAAGGTAAACGATTTTAGGGTTAAAGAGGGTTTAAATAGAAATTCAACGAGCTTTCACTTTTTAAAAAAATAATATGACCATTCGGAGTGTTCAACAACTATTATGAGTTAGGCATTGGCTATTGGAAATGACCGTTAGGAAGCCCTTACAAGTGTTCTTCGGCCAACGATGGTGGCTGGTTCGTAACAGCCATTGGGTGATGAACAACTAGGGGATGTTTAACATACACTTCCTCATCAATGTACCTGTTTAGAAAGTACTTTTGATATCCATTTGATATAACTTGAAATCCATATGAGATGCAAATGCAAGTAGAGTTCTAATAGCTTCAAGTCTAGCTACAAGTGTAAAAGTCTCAGCAAAGTCAATACTTTCTTCTTGGTTATAACCTTTTGCTCCTAATTGAGCCCTATTTCTAACAATAATTCCATGTTCATCAAATTATTGCTAAAAATCCATTTAGTTCCAATAATGGAATGATTATAAGGTCTAGGAACTGAAGTCTATAATTATTCCACTCAAATTAATTAAGTTCTTCATGTATAGTAAGAACCTAATGTTCATTTAGAATGGCCTCATCTATGGTCATAAGCTTTAAATGGGATATAAAAGCAAGATTAGTATATGCATTTCTAAAAGATGATCTAGTTGTTACTTGACTTGATGGATCAATAATGGTAAGGTCTATTGAATGATCTTTTTTGAAAATCTGATCCCTTTCTAGCTGAGTTTGTTCTTCACTAGGAGTAGGAATAAGTGGATCTTTATTTCCTTCATTTCTCATTTATTGTGGCTTATCCACATTCTTTCCTTCTTCTCTAATGTTTAGCTCACTTATAGGACCTGTAAGATCATCAATATTTTCTTTTTTTCTTGAATAAGTTGGGTTAGATTCATTAAATACAACATACATAGACTCCTCTACAATAAGTATTCTCTTATTGAAGACTTTATACCCTTTGTTATTAATAGAGTATCCAAGGAAAATTCCTTCATCAAACTTGGCGCCAAACTTGCTAAGGTTGTCTTTAATGTTTAGAATAAAACACTTGCAACCAAAAACCCTAAAGCATGCAATCTTGGGCTTTTTATTATTCCACAAATCATAAGGAGCTTTCTTTAACAAAGGTCTCAATAAGACACTATTTAAGACATAACATGAAGTGTTTACAACTTCTTACCAAAAGTAGTTAGGAAGATTATACACATTCAACATAGTTCTAGTCATTTCTTGAAGAGTTGTATTCATCCTTTCTACCACACCATTTTGTTGTTGTGTTCTAGGAGTTGAGAAGTTGTGTAAGATACCATACTCAACACAAAAGTTATGAAACTTAGCATTCTCAAACTCTTCTCCATGGTCACTTCTAATAGAAGAGATTTTCAAATATTTTTGGTTTTAAATTCTCTTGGCCAAGGTCTTAAAAGCATCAAAACAAGAATCCTTATAAGGGAGGAACAATACCCAAGTATATCTAGAGTAATCATCTACTATTACAAATGCATAATGTATGACTCCCAAGATAGATAATCTAATGGGCCCAAATATGTACATGTGAAGTAATTGCAATGGTCTAGAAGAATTTTCATTATTCTTGGCTTTGAATGAAGATTTGATTTGTTTACCTCTTTGACATGCTTCACAAACTCCTTCCTTTGCAAACTTGATTTCAAGTAGACCTTCAACCAAGTTTCTTGTCTTCAGCTTATTGAGGAGTTTTATGCTAGCATGTCCTAGCTTTCTATGCCAAGTTTTACCTTCATCCTTTATAGAGACTAAAGACTTTGCATTATGGTTAACAAGAGAATTTAAATCAATCATATAAATATTATGAACTAATTTAACAATGAATAGAATTTGGTTGTCACTCATCCTTGACACATAGCATGCTTATAGCTCAAACATAACACTAAGGCCTTTGTCACACAACTGACTTACACTTAGCAAATTGTGTTTGAGTCAATCAACAAGTAGTACCTTATCAAGGATAAGTGAGTCATCATCCTTACCATATTTACCTATGCTAATAATTTTGGCTTTGCCATTGTCTCCAAAAGACACATTTCCAAGTCTTTCAATCTTCTCCAATTGTGTGAAGAACTTCCTTCCTCCTGTCATGTGCTTTGAACATCCACTATCAAGATACCACTATTGCTCTCTAACTTGGGATTTCAAATACATTTGTAAAACAAGGAAATTTATCTCTTAGGTACCCAAACCTTATTGAGTCCTAAGAGTTAGCTCTTGCTAACTATTCATCATGACATTTAAAATGGCAATGATAACCAATGTGGCCATATATACCACAATAAAAACAATCACCATTAAAGCGAGCTATGATACAGTTTGAGGCTAACACCTATAGATCGAGTAGGCAAGTGCACCTATCGAGTATATATAGCATATAAGTATCGAGTGTTGAACCCTCAAGGACTAAAAGTACTAGCATTAACTATTTCTCTATTATTTAACCAGTAAATTTAAGTGAATTAATTAACTAATTAATAATTAAAATAAATTAATTCGACAAACTAGAATAATAAAACTATGAACTAGAGAGTGGGAAAAAGGTGACCAGTATGACAAATGGCACTCAAGTATTGAATCCCCCTAAGACTTGTGAAGAAATTAATTTTCTAAAAACACAATCTAATTCAATATTTATGGAACCGTAGAAATCCCTTTAATATGTTAAAGTTCTTCTCAAGATCATTAACATCTAATTCTAGGTTGATTAATTGGAATGTCTTCCTAATTAAAACCCCCTACAATTGCATTATAGTTCTTTGAATTTCACTATTAGGTTTGACCCTAATCCGGAAGATTTATGTCATCCTATCTCTAGGGGTACATGCAACTCCTTTCAATTATGCTAAATCTATTCAATAACTTCATTTCTCAATCTAAGTTTAAAGAATTATAAGGCAAGAATCAATATTCTGGATATATCAATTCAAGTAGATATAGATAAAACACAATTGAATTCCATAAATAATGAACAAATTGTATTATCTAAAAAAAATCACAATTCAAAACTCATCTTAGGGTTCAACATACCTAAGTGTCTAACTAATTAGTTCATAATGGAATTATTAGCCAACATCAAAATAAAAGGCAAATAAAATAGAAAAGTTTTCATGATAAAACCCTTGTATTCTTCAATTCTCTTCAAGTTTTATGGTTGGCAAATAATTCTCCTCTTGTGGACAGCTTCTTCTCCAGAAAAATAAAAATAAACAAAAGACTTCTCTCTAGAAAAATAAAATAAACAAAAACTCTCTCCAAAAAATATTATATCCCAAAACAAAAATTTTTACCTCTATTTATAATCTTTTATTCCTCTTTAAACTAAGAATAATTAGGAATTCTTCACCAATTAGGAAAAATAAATTAATGATAAACTCTCCTATTTTAAATAAGACCTGGTGAAACATAAACTTTTCCTCCTTTGAACGGGCTCTTCTTAATTTTGATGAAGATTGGACTCAAATTATGTCTGAAAAATATCAGAATTGGTCCCTGATTGCTAAATTTTTGTTTTAGTCCCTGAACTTCAAAAGTTGCACAATTCACAAAAAACTCTTATAATTCATCATTAGACTCCAATTTCTAGGATTTTCTATAAAATTACAAAGTACAAGCCAAAACAGAGATATCATCTGATATTTTTTTCAAATTAGACTCAATTAACAATAAAACTAGCCCTAAAAATATTTAAAAATAAAAAACTATTAAATTCCTTCACACTTAGCATTTTGTTTGTCTCCAAGCAAAAATATTAAGCTAACGGAAAAAGACACAAACAAAAGACTCAAAACAAAATAAGAAAAACAATAAGCATAAAACACATAAAAACTAACATAATTAACTCATAATCACATTTCATTCCCTCATTGGCATTGTAACAAATCGAATTAACTGAGCTATGTGAAAAATTCATCAATTCTCAAACTTGCAAAAATTGTGCTCTAGCATACTTATTCAATCAGAACCACCCCTAAATCAAATGCATCAAATACTATCCATTCACAAATCCCAAAAAAAAAAAACAAATTCATTTATCAAGTTTCACATATCATACCTCTTATTTCAAGTGTTTAAAGGTTAGTGTATGCTCTTATCGTCCAACAAATAGCCTAAAAGTCTACCATAAGCTTGAGTATAAAAAACATCTCCACCACTTAAATTCAAACACAAGAATAAATCAAAAAGTATTTCTTTTGGTTGTAATGGGGCCTTGGTAGAGGGTAGGTGTTTTTAGGCTAGTGGACTACAAAATAATTTATCATACTTACTAAATACTCTCTCAAATGAAACTCACATGATCTCTCAATAAAGAACAAGTCTCACGCCAAAACATAATCTCACTCTCATAGATCTTAAAAACAATAGAAATTCTAGGCCCTTACTTGATATCTTTTATAAAATAGAATTGAACTGCCTTTATAAAGAAATACATCCTCTCCTTCTTCTTTTTCTTTGAACTTTTTTTTCTTTTTTTATTTTATATTATTTTTTTTTTACTTCTTTTTTCTTTTCTTTTTGAGAGGAAGAAAAAATAGTTATTATAAAATTGCAAAAGGTAACAATTTAAAAATCAAATAATTAATCAAATAACATTCTCTCATTCCTACCCTAAAGAATAAAACACTCAACCCCACACTTAAGAGTTTCTACTAATTTCATGAAACAACCCCTTGTGATTGTAGAAAACAAATCTCATCCCAAATCAAACATGATCAATTTAATAGTTTAAGGGACTAGGCTTCATTGGCTATCTAAACATGGGATTATAATGAAAAAAAAAATAGGGTTCCTATAGGCTAAATGGGGCTCGCTAAATAGAAAAAAAAAAAAGGTGGATGAAGAAAGAAAAGGAACAAATGGCTAATCCTAAACTGCCTTAATCATTTTTATGTTTATATTCGATAATGTGGTCTCAAAATGATAGCAAATCAAGTTCTAGAAACTCTAGCACTATTTGAAGACTCACTTAACAAGGAATTTACAAAATTAAGCACATTACAACGAAATGAGGTTCAAACTTTCCTTTATAGTGTAAAAAAATGAATTTTAATTTTTTAAGAATTTGTAAACTTCCAAATCCTGAGATTTTTTTTAAAGACAGTGATAATTAAATATCTATGGTAGAATAAAAAATTTGCAAATTAAGAAAGTGAATTCAAAGCATAGTTAGATATTTTTGACTAAGTTAAGATGAAAATGAGGGAACTGCTAAGTAAGTAATGAGTCATTCACACAATAAAGTGAATAAAACATAAAAAAAAATTAATATATATAAATGAAGAACGTAGAACAAAATAGGAAAAAAAAACAAATACAAATAAAATTATCAAACAATACAAACTCTCCCCCACACTTAAGACACATTGTCCTCAATGTGGAGGACAAGTTTTTAGCATGACAAAACAAACAAATAACACACTAAAAAAACAAAAGGAAAAAAAAACAAAGGAATTAGAAAACTTCCCTGGAATCTCAAGGGGCAAGTGGTAGAGATGGTGGGTAGTAAGTCGGAATGGAGGAGTCTGGATTTGAGGATGAGTGTACAAAATAGGAGAATTTTTGTTTTATTTATTTATTTATTATGATTATTATTATCATTATTATATATATATATATATATATATATATATATATGAAGAAAGTAAAAAAAGTATAAATAAAATTATCAAATAAGACAAAAAAAATTTTACGTATGGGACAACATGTGCGGTCCTAGCGGCACACATTCTAGTTTTTTCCTTTTTTTTTTTTGACTTAGCTATGAGCAATTTACTCAACATTGAGAAGGTCTAAATTCTCATAAACTATTTTCTCATCAAATTCACCTCCAAGATAGAGCCTCAAATGATGATCGTTCACTTTAAACTTACCTTTTTCAGGATGAGTTACCTTGACTATGTCGTAAGGAAAATTTTGTTTGACGGTGAATGGTTCGGACCATCTAGATTTGAGCTTACCCGAGAATAATTTGAGCCGAGAGTTATAAAGAAGTACTTGATCTCCTTTATTGAACTGCTTGGATTGACGAATCCTCTTGTCGTGATATTTCTTAGCCCTTTCCTTATACAATTTGGAGTTCTCATATGCTATTAATCGTCATTCCTCGAGTTCATTTACTTGATGTTTTTGCTTATCACTTGCAAGGTCAAGATTAAAATTAAGAAGTTTTATAGCCCAATACGTTTTATGCTCAAATTCTATAAGCAGATGACATGTTTTCCCATAAACTAACCTATATGGCATAGTACCAATAGGTGTTCTATAAGTTGTTCTATAAGCCCAAAGAGCGTCATCTAACTTAAGGGACCAATTGTTCTAAGATTGTGCAACCGTCTTCTCAAGAATTCATTTAAGATCCCTATTAGCTACCTCAATGTGACCGCTTGTTTGAGGGTAATATGAGGTTGCAACCCTATGTGTAATACCATACTTTTTAAGCACCTTTTCAAATTGCACATTATAAAAATAAGTACCCCTATCACTTATTATTGCTTGAGGTGCACCAAAATGTGAGAAAAGCTTTTTAAGGAACTTAACTACAACCCTAGCATCATTTGTGGGTAAAGCTTATGCTTTAACCCACTTAGAAACATAATCTATAGCAACTAGGATGTATTTATTTTCAAATGAAGTCGGGAAGGGGCCCATGAAGTCAATACCCCAAATATCGAATATTTCACATACCAAAATATAGTTTTAAGGCATTTCATCATGGCAAGAGAAATTACATGAGCGTTGGCAATTATCACATTGCTCTACATACCTGAGGGCATCTTTGTAGATAGTCGGCCAATAAAAGCCTGATTCATAGACTTTTTAGGTTGTCCTATTTGCACTATAATGCCCTCTAGCTGGTCCAGCATGGCAGTGCTTTAAGATTTCCCATCCTTCCAAAGTTGGGACACATCTCCTCATAATTTGTTTCGCACAAATCCGAAAAGAACTTTCTCTTTTGATGATGAGACATTCCTTTTGGTAGAACTTAACCTGCCAAGAAATTTACTATGTCAACAAATCATGAAACATCTAAATCACTTACCTCTTCAATGTTGTAAAGATGCTCCTTAGGAAATTGATCATTAAGTTCAATTTCGTCGAGCTTTTCTAAATTCAAATTCTCTAAATGAGATGGATGGTTAGCTACTAGGTTTTAAACACTCTTTTTATCACGGATTTCAATATCAAACTCCTGCAATAGCCAAATCCATCAAATTAATCTAGGTTTTGCATATGACTTAGTGACCAAATAACACAGAGTAGAGTGGTCAGTATAAACAATGACTTTGGACAATATCAAGTAAGATCTAAATTTATCAAATGCAAAAACTATAGTTATTAACTCTTTCTTTGTAGTTATATAATTCTTTTGGGCGTCCGTGAGAGTCATGCTAGCATAATAGATGGGCTAAAAATGTTTGTCTTTCCACTGTCCAAGTATTATGCCTACTCAAAATCACTTGCATCACACATTAGTTCAAAAGGAATAGTCTAATTCAAAGCTACCATGATTGGAGCATTGGTCAATTTTTTCTTAAGAATGTTAAATTCTTCTAAACATTCTTGAGTAAAAACAAAAGGCACATCCTTTTCAAGCAACTTAGTTAAAGGCCTAACAATCTTAGAAAAGTCCTTAATGGACCTTTTATCAAACCCAACATGCCCTAAAAAACTCTTAATTGCCTTAACTAAAGTCAAGGGTGGCAACTTAGAAATAGTTTCAATTTTTGCTCTATCTACCTGCACAGGGCTCACCTACGAACTATCAAAAATAGGGTAAATCACTCTTGCATTAAGTAATTTAATTACCTTAACTTTTATAACTTCTTTCATGTTAACTTTGTGGTTGCACAACTGTTTAAAGTCTTCCTCCATGAGAATCTTGTGTGTGTAGAAAGAGGGACTAATTCCTCTTATGTCTAAGACCTTCCAAACAATTGCCCTGCTGTGTTCCTTAAGTACAGTTAAAAGTTTTCGTTTTGCTTCTTTTTCATATCAAATACTATAATCACTAGGAGCTTTGAATCTTTTCCCAATAATGCATACTCTAAATGCTCAAGCAATTTCTTTAACTCTAACGTAGATGGGTCTTCAATGGATGATTTTAATTTGTGCTCCTCACTCCTATCAATCTCCTCAAAAGCTTTCTCCCTTATTATTGGTTCATTAACTTCTAGATAGACTGCTTGCTCACTTCTCACACCTTCCACTTTACTTGTCTCCTCACCCTGAACAAGACAATACTTTAATAGATCTTGAAAGATAATTGTTTGCATACAATCAAAAATAACATAATCCATGGAATTAATGAAATAACAAGTGTCATCTTGATCAAGTGAGTGCTTAAAAGCATCAAAAATTTTAAAGGTCACTTCTTCATCTCCAAACCTTAAAGCTAATTTACCTGCACTAACATCAATTAAAGCTTTACCTGTAGCAAAAAATGGTCGACCTAGAATTAATGGAACCTCAACATCGACATGCATATCAAGTATGACAAAATCAGTGGGAAAGATGAATTTATCTACCTTTACTAACTCATCCTTAATGATACCTCTAAGGTATTTAATTTACCTATTATCTAATTGAATGCTCATTTTAGTCATTTTAGGCTCCCCTAATCTTAACTTAGCAAATAATTTATAAGACATTAGGTTTATCCTTGCCCATAGATCAAGTAAAGCCCTATCAATTATCAAATCACCAATGAGACAAGGGATAGTAAAACTCCTTGGATCCTTGAGCTTTTGAAGTAGCTTGTTTTGCAAGATGGCCAAACATTCCTCACTAAGGATCATTGTAGATAACTCCTCAAGTCTCTTCTTATTGGCTAGGAGTTCTTTCAAAAATTTTGCATACATCGGTATCTATGAAAGAGCTTTACCAAACGGTAAGTTAATGTTGAGTTGCTTAAAGAGTTCAAGAAACTTACCATAATGTTCATTTAAGCGATCTTTCTTAACTCTCACAAGATATGGAATAGTAAGTTTGAATTCCTTAACCAGCTTAGGATGTGCATCACCTTAGTCTTAGGTCTTCGCTACACTCTTCTCCTCAACTTGAGCTTTAAGTCCAGCTTGTAATTCTTTTCCACTTCTAAGGGTGACCGTCTTCACATGTTCCTTAGGATTTGTCCCTGTATTACTAGGCAAACTACCTTGTGGCCTTTTTGAAATCATTTTAGCAAGCTGTCTAATTTGATTCTCTAAATTATGGATGGAAGCTCCTTGATTTCTCAACATTGTTTCATGATTCTTCAAAGTGGCATCCTGAGCATGGAGTCGCACATCAGAAGCTTGGATGAATTTGCTCATTAGCTTTTCCAAATTTGATTTTTTCTCTTGGGGTGGTTGTTGTGATTATTGGTAACCTGGTGGAGGATTATTCCTTTGCTACCCTTGGTTCCCCCATGAGAAACTTGGGTGGTTTCTCTATCCTGGATTATAGGTGTTACTATAGGGGTTGTTTTGTGATCTTGGAACATTCCCCATATAGTTCACTTGCTCTTGTTGCATTCCAAGCATATTAGGATAATTTTGGCTTTTATGTCCCATTCCACACAAGTCACATTGCAACACTTGACCCATTTGTGGTGCTAAAACCAATTCATCAATCTTTCTATTCAAAGCTTCAACTTAACTTGCCAAAGCAGTGACTGAATCAAGATTATACATACCAGTAGGTTTGTTACTCCTTGAATTTATTTTCCATTGATATCCATTCATTTTCATCTCCTCAATCAATGCTTGAGCTCCATCTGGTGTCTTATTATTTAGAGAGCCTCTTGCCACTGCATCTATCATTAGACGAGTCATTTGATTCAATCTATAATAGAATGTCTAAATTTGAACCTAAGTATCCAACCCATATTATGGGCACTTTTTCAACAAATCCTTAAATCATTCCTACGTCTCATAAAGTGACTTGGAATCAGATTGAATGAATGATGAGATATCATTCCTGAATCTTGCTGACTTCACAGGTGGAAAATACTTCAACAAAAACTTCTTTGTCACTTGTTTCGTGTAGTAATAGAACCCTTAGGAAGTGAGTTCAACCACCATTTGGCTTTTCCCTTTAATGAAAATAGGAATAGCCTTAAATGAATGGCATCATCCGTAGCTCTATTGATCTTAAAATTAGCTAGATGGGAATTTGGATCCTTGTCTGGCAAACCATCAAAATGTACTAACTATTGCACCATTTGAATGATATTTGGCTTGATTTCAAAATTATTAGTTGCAACGGTGGGTCTCACTATATTTGTTTCAGCATTTGTCACAGTGGGTTTAGCATAGTCAAACATAGTCATTTGATGATCTGTCATGATCACTATCTTTTGATTATACTCAATCTTCTTTTGACGCTTTTGTCTTAAACTTTGATGGAAAGTTCTCTCAATTTCAAGATCTTCAAGTTCTAGCTCAGTTGTTTTACTTCAAGTCATACACCGCTAAAGTCCTTGAAAAGTCTAGAAACCACAACAAAACTAAAAAAAGAAGGGTAAAATGGGATCAAAAATTACTAAAAAAGGCTAAATTAATAGATATAAAGTGTTCCTAATATTTTAGCCTTACCAACGATGCCAAAAACTTAATATGGTCTGAGGCCAACACTTATAGATCAAGTAGGCAAGTGCACCTATCGAGTATAGTATAACACAGCAGTATCGAGTGTCAATCTCTCAAGGACTAAAAGTACTAGTATTAGCTATTTCTCTATTATTTAATCGATAAATTTAAGTGAAATAATTAACTAATTAATAATTAAAATAAATTAATTCGACAAACTAGAATAATGAAAATATGAACTAGAGAGTAGGAAAAAGGTGACCAGTATGATAAATGGTACTCATGTATTGAATCCCCCTAAGACTTGTAAAGAAATTAATTTTTCAACAATACAATCTAAGTCAACATTTATGGAACCGTAGAAATCTCTTTAGTATGTTAAAGTCTTTCTCAAGATCATTAACATCTAATTCTAGGTCGATGAATTGGAATCTCTTCGAAATTAAAACCCCTAAAATTGCATTATAGTTCTTTGAATTTCACTATCAAGTTTGACCCTGATCCGGAATATTTATGTTATCCTATCTCTAGGGGTACATGCGATTCCTTTCAATTGTGCTAAATCTATTCAATAACTTGATTTTTCAATCTAAGTTTAAAGAATTAAAGGCAAGAGTCAATATTCTGGATATATCAATTTAAGGAGATAAAGTGCAAACACAATTGAATTTCAAAAGAAAATCACAATTTAAAACTCATCTTAGGGTTCATCACACGCAAGTACCTAACTAATTTAGTTCATAATAGAATTACTAACCAACATCAAAATAAAAAGAAAATAAAATAAAAAAGTTTTCATGATAAAACCCTTGTATTCTTCAATTCTCTTCAAGTTTGATGGTTGGCCAATAATTCTCCTCTTGTGGACAACTTCTTCTCTAGAAAAATAAAAATAAACAAAAGACTTCTCGCTAGAAAAATAAAATAACCAAAAACTGTATCCATAAAATATTTTATCCCAAAACAAAAATTTTCTCCCCTATTTATAATCTCTTATTCTCCTTCAAAATAGGAATAATTAGGAATCCTTCACCAATTAGGAAAAAGAAATTAATGACAAACTTTCCTATTTTGAATGGGACCTGGTGAAACATAAACTTTTCCTCTTTTGCACTGGCTCTTCCTAATTTGAATGAAGATTGGACTCAAATTATGTCTGAAAAATATCATAATTGGAACCTGATTGTCAAGTTTTTGTTTTGTTCCCTGAATTTCATAAACTGCATAATTCTACCCAGAAAACTCTTATAATTCATCAATAAGCTCCAATTTCCAGGATTTCCTATAAAATTACAAAATACAAGCCAAAAGTGAGACATTATCTGGTATTTTTTTTTCAAATTAGACTCAATTAATAATAAAACTAGCCTTAAAAATATTTAAAAATAAAGAACTATCAATCTACTATCCTAATTTTAGGTGGAACACGTACTTCGTGTCTATGAGACTTATAACTCCTTTGAGCAATGTGTTTAGGAGTGTTTCTCATGCAAGGAATTTTCTTGTGTTGTGTGTCTATATCCATAATCATGCCAATTTTTGAATCTTTCTACACCTTGCCTCTGAGGCTTATAATAGTGATACATATAGGCATAATTTGCAGTATGTGGAGTTGATCTCAATAGTGTGTGATTGCGTTGAGACTTCCCTCTTGAGCCATTATTAGTGGCATTTCCCATTTTGGAAACTTTCTGCATCATAACATGGTTATAAGCATTATTCTTTTTTGCCTTAACAAACACCGTTTAAAAAGATGAGGGATCCATTGAAATGGTAGCATTATAACCTAATCCATATTTGGTGGATGGAATTCTTTGAACCTCAAGGATGAAGTCTAACGGCTACTTTTCTTTAGTGAACTTATTGAGGCTTTCCTTAAACTTAAGGTTCTTATTTGTGAGAGACTCAACCTCCTTAGCTAGAGTTTCTTGACCCTTAGTATAATCTTTTAAATATTTGTTCTCCTTTTTAAAAAAAGAGGTGCTTGACTTGAGCGTCTCAACTTTTATAGTGAGTTTAGCAAGCATAAAAGTATGAGTCAAAAGGATTTATCTCTTTGTCACCATCAATGTCACTGTCACTATTGGATGAGTGTTCACTTGAGGATTCGTTTAATTGTTCCTCAGTTGCCATAAGATAGATGTTAACTAGCTACTTTCTTGTTTTATCCTAATCAAGTTTGGAGTCACTAGTTTCATCTTAAGTAGCTTTGTACACTTCCTTTTCTTTCTTGGAGGTGCATTTTTAGAAGGGAATTTGCTCTTCTTGATCTTAGGATAATTTGATTTAATATGCCCTTTCTCATTGTGTTCATAGTAAATGAGTTGACTTTTAGTTTCTCTCTTCTTATGTCTGCTTGCCCTTTTGCTCCATTTCTTGAAAGGAATTTCTTTACTTGGTTGGTGATAAAAGTAAGCTGCTCATCTTCACTACTATCTTTATCATCACTGAAAGAAGAAGTTAGTGAAAAAAAGTAGATGGAGATTCAAAACGTACCTTTTTAGCTTTCAATACCAAGTCTTTCTTTGTCGTTTATGTGTTTTCAACAGGTTTTTCAAAATTGGTTCCATAAGCCAATAACTTTCCCATAAGCTCATCAAGTGATAGGTCCCCCTGTTTATTGGCTTCCTTTATAGCTGCCTTCTTAAGTTCCCACTTTAGGAAGAGTTCTTAGGATTTTTGTTGCCATGTCCTTATTTGAATAAAACTTCCTTAAATGTTTGAGAGTGCCCACAATATCTATAAATCTATTGTACATCTCAATAATAGTTTCACTAGGTTGGTATACAAAGGTTTCATACATGCATGCATGCAAACAAATCTTTTTCTTTTTTACTTTGCTGGTTCCTTTATGTTGAGTTTACAAGGTGTCCCATATATCTTTGGTTGTTGTACACATTTGCAACTTAACATACTGAGACTTATGGATTGCACAAAAAATAACATGTATTGCTCTTTTATTTTTTTTTCCATTTGCCTTCTTTTCTTTAGCAATCCATTCACTTTTGGGCTTTCGTACTAGAACTTTTACTACTAGGTTTGTTGGCACCTCTTTTCCTTCTTCAAGGATGTGCTATAAGTCAATGGTTTCACTATCAAAAAAGATCTCCATATAATTCTTCTAGTACACATGGTCATCTCCTCTAAAGAATTGTGGCTTATGGATGGATAGTGCTTCTTAATGACATGATCTTTGCTCTGAGCACTTAAGCTTTGATGAAGAGATAAGCTCTGATACCAATTATTGTCCTTTGGTGCCCTAGAAGGGGTTGAACAAGGCAATTACAAGTAATTACAATAAAAATAAAAAGCAAGTGTGAAAATGAATGAAGAATCAAGACACTAGATTTATAGAGGCTCGACCCAACTTGCCTATATCCTCTCCTTTAGTACTCCCACTAAAGCCTTCACTATCAGGACTGTTTAAGGTGTTATTAGCCACCTTTACAATAATAGTTTTGAGCACTACCAAATCGTTACAAATAAGCTTACAGGTGTTACTAAAACCTTATCCCAAAGTAGTTTTTAGGTACTACCTTAAACCTTTCATAAAGTATGATTTTTTAAGATCTCCTAACCAAGCGTTTCCTTAAATAAAATAAAACTTTAAAGATGAGGATAACTCTCTTATTCAAGCAATAATACACTTTAAAGTACACTCACAAAGTATGCTTGATCTAGTTGAGAGTATTGAGAGAAAATCTAGAAAGCTTATTCTTTAAACTCTATTTTGAAGATATCACTTTGCAATATTTAAAAATTAAACTTTCTTGATTTCTAGATCACTTTTAGTTCGCCTTTTTAATTTGAAAATATATTTCATAATAGAATACTCATTGAATGAAATAGTTCTCTGCTTGTTTTCATTGAGAACAGGTTCTTTTATTGTTTGAAATAAAAAAACTAGTCATTATAAAGAAAGTTGTCACTTCATATTATAAAGGAAGAGACACAACGCCCATTGGGAATTCTCCAAACTTCTTGTTGAGTCATCAACCATCATTAATTTCATGAAAACAGGTGGTTGTCAAACAGAATACAACTCAACAGTTGTTGATACTAACAAAATACCTGTTAGAACTAGTTGTTAGAAAGAAGTTTGTCTCAACGCTCCTTTGACTTTCTTAACTCTTTATTCAACTAACTTCAATGGTTGTTTGATATTCTCAATGCCTGTTAAACTTTAACATCAACCCCTGTTGAAATATGAATAATGCTAACTATAGATTTCTAGGAAGGTGTGAACTTGATGCTCTATTTTTCAAGATCTTCAATAGTACTTCAACAGTTGTTAGTGAACTTCCAAAACCCGTTGAATATTCTCAATGCCTATTGTGTTATTGAGAGTGCCTCATTAGAGGGTCCAAAAACTTTAGCTTAATTTAAGGAGCTTTTCCAACACCTATTTTGAGATATTGAGAATTATTTTCAATTCAAGTCACTTAGTCCAATGTCGCTTACAAAAATGCAATGCCAGTTGAGAGATCAAGAATATTGCCCATTACAAAATTGTAACGTTTGTTATGAAATGCTTAATTCAAGTCACTTGGTTAAACAACTATTATGAAAATGTAGTGCCTATTGAGAAATCGAGAACCATGCCCGTTGCAAAGTTCAATATGCATAGCCCATGTGTTTGTGTTATCCAGCACCTGTTGTAATAGAGGACAATGCCTGTTGTGAGATATAGAAGACGTTGCTCATGCTAGGGTGATCTTCCAATGCCTGTTGAGTTCCTTCAATGTTCGTTGCTAGAGTGATAGCACTTATTGAATTATAACAACACTCGTTAGACTGTCAAGCTTTGTTTGTTTGATCTTTACTCTCTCAATATTTAAAGTTTCCAATCATAACTCTTTCTCTAGTCATCATGGTTCAATGAATTGTTGTACTTGCAAGAATTAACACAGATAACTTGGACAAAGGTTAGATGTGTTTGTGAACATCAAAATAAGATTTGGTTAAACAATCCTAAGAGATTCATCTCCCTCTCTATGATTGGTTGCATCCAGGGTGTGACCAGACCCATGGTAAGGTCTGGTGCAATCAACCAACACCTATAAATGCCCATCCCATTTGAATAGGGGGAGACACTTGGAAACCCTAAGGTTACTCTACCAAAATTACTTCCCAAAGTATACTTAACAAAAAAAACTTAAACCCTAGCCCATTGCAGTCACTCCTAATGTATAACTAAACCTAATCTCTTTATTTTTTTATGTATTTCCTAAGCGTTTTGGAGGATATTAGACTCATTGCATGCCTTTGAGGGCTGAGGGCAAGGATATCACTAGAAAGCATCTAGGACCCCCCAACACCCTCTTCCATTTCCCTTTCTTTTCTTTACTTGTTTTCAAAATACAAAAAAAAAAAAATAGGGGTAGTATGGCCTTCATTGTAGGCTATACAACCCCTAGTCTAAGTTGTACAACCTCAATATTAGGTTGTACAGCCTAATTTTCCTGAAAGACAATTTTCAGTAAAGTTTATTTTTTTCTTCAAATTTTTTTTCTTTTTGAAGTACTTTTTTATGATATTTTATGACATTTTATGACTCCAGTGGTAGAATAATGTGAGGTTTAATGACCTAGGACCCTTATTCACTTTTAAAATGTAGTCTTGGTTATGTTTCACATGGTTTTATTGCTTATCGCACAAAAAAGCCTTTGAGATCTTTCATTTAATTTCACAAAGATGTTTTAATTCTATTTTAATCATCTCAGGGCCATGATCAAGTGATGGACTTGAGGTTTCATTGACCTTGGGAGTTCACTTTATGTTAGGAGTTTATGTATTAACCATGTGAATAGTGTTTTGGTTCCTCAATCCCCCTTCTTGACTTAGAATTCTAACTTTTTCAATAGTTAGTTGTGTTATGGGTGTTTTAACTCTTTATGAGCAATAAGAAAGGGGTCATCAACCATAGGATCTCATTTGGGTGAATCTTTGCCTTAGGCCATTCAATATCCTTCAAGTATGCTTTGCATTACATATTTATCCCTTTGATTATTCATGACTCATGCATTTTCATAATGTTTTATATACTGATTTGTGATGTTGGAATGAGTTACCAGGAACATTAGATGTATATTTAGGGACCTTGCCTTTGGAGATGTAGTAAGATGGTTATAAAGGACTTCATTCTCTTTTCCCTTAGTTTCTTTATTTATCTTTTTCATCATGTGATTACTAACTTCTTCTCTTCTTTTAGGTGTAGGTGTTTTATTTGAGTTAAGCCATAAGTTGGTCTTAATGATCACTCTATGTGATCATAAATGATGGATGTGTGCATTTTGCATGATGTATGTGATGGATGAATGCATGGATGTGCATGATGAACCCTATACAATGATGCATGACCCCTCTTCCTTATGGATTGATATAATTATTTAGTTTGCTCAATTATGTTAGATGCATGCTTAGGACTGTTAATTGGACTAATCAATAACTTGGCTAAAATATTAAAAATGAACCAAAGATACCTGAAAGTCAGATCTCGATATCCGGGCAATTTGGGGGTGTCTAACCTCTTCCCCAAGACATAACCAATTTATGAGCCCAATTTCTGATGGGTTGAAGAATAAATGGACATTTTTAATTGGCTTAGATTAGGTTCAGATTTTACCTTCCTCGAATTCTTATCCCAACCAAAATCAGGTGGCGACTCCACATTTCCTAAGGATGGTACCAATGTATTGTCTCATATTTGGTCCCCCAATAACCATCTTTTTGGACTTAGCGCTTTTAATAATGCAAAGCCTAAAAGGATCCCCCATTGATCCAACTGCTGCCACATCTTGGGGTCATTAGTAATGTAAAGATCCATATCCCCTCGATCCTTTATTAGTCAATAAAAGGATGGAGTCATAAGCAAGATTCCACTTGTTCGCGTAAAATCCCAAGGCACTCACAATGGCAACTCCTTTAGGGAATCAAAATTGACTTCACATTAAACCTTTGGTTCACTTTTAATATTTTAAACATGTTAGTGATTTAGTCCCTTGCATTTATGTAGCCTCCACACTTCGAGCATTAGGTTGCCTTTAAATGAACTGATGGTTTTCTAAACTTAAGAGTTAAGCTCCATTCGGGCTTAAGAGATTATGAAGAGGATTCATCACTCATGAGCCTAGTACCTTTGAATATATCAAATGGAGGATCACTGTGACATCCCATTTAAATCGTCATTAACTGCTCTAAGTCTATCAATTATTGTTAAAAGATCTTAATTCAATTATCATTATTTATCATATTTATTTTTCACACACTGTCTCTTATTCACAACATAGTAACTATTTACAATAAAGTATACATGACTAAACCAGCTGGAATACTAATAGACTGCATACTGGCCCAACCTTTTTTAGACGACTAGACAACAACCTTGAAATATAACTGGACACAGTCTTTAGTCTACTCTTCCTGAAATAAAATTTCATGCAAAAGAGTGAGTTTGCATACTCAGTAAGTAAATGCATAACGATACTTAAATCTCAAATAACATATCAAACA
>CATIWR010038519.1:0-17771 GCA_949677035.1 Omphalea diandra | reverse complement strand
ATTTAATATTATGATATGAGATATGAACTTTAATCCTTTTATGAACATATTATCTTATGATTTTCTTAAAAAATATCTTATTTATATTTTTATATATGTATAATTATATTTTAAAATGATATTTTATTACGTTGTAAAATCTTATGATTTTACGATCCAATTTTACGATTTCGATTTTAGGGTCCTCTCCCGATTTTATGGTAAAATCTCGATTTTGACAACCTTGCTCATAACATAATAAAGTATTTTATATTTTGTTTAGTGTTGTCATGGTATTGTATGCGGCACCATTTCTAGTGCTTGTTATTGTGGCTGAGTTTTCAGGTTTCAACATAGAACACAATCAGTATCAGTTAATTTCTTATGTCGTTTACCAGCTAGGACAATTAGTATCTTATAAATTAATAACTAAATTTTTTTTTTATAAAACCTCTTTCACCAGTGTTTGATTATAATTTTATATGGTGATGTTTCTAAAACTTTGTTATGTGGTCATATTTTCTACTTGATGTTTATATCCAATCTAGTTATATATACATACTGGTCAATTTAATATAAATATAGATTTTTTAATATTTTGTGTGACGTGCTATTATCAAATATCAAAACAATGTAAGATTTATTATTTCATTTCTTATATTATTAGCAACATTGTCTGGCATAAGATTCAACTGTCAATTACTAGAAATGTTCAAATTGGATAGTGTGGCATTGTTAATGGTAAATAGTCATGACTCAAATTATATGTAATAATAAATACACATTTTAGATTTGTCTCTACACCAAGTTTAAAAATGATAGCTAGCTAAAAGATAAGAAAGCTAAACATTTTTCTAAATATATTTTCAATATAATTAATAATATGTTATACTATAAATGATACATAGGCAACAAACTGAGCAAAGTTGAAACTCATAACATAATAAACTATTTTATATTTGATGCTAAGAAAAGAGGCAAAAATATAGTTTTAATTAGAAATTAAATATATTTAACTTTACTTAACCTATTGATGGTTGTGTCCTAAATATATTTTCAATACAATCGATAAAAAATTATATTAGAAGTGATACATAGGCAGCAAAGTGGGCAAAGTTGAAAACCCATAACATAATAAACTATTTTATATTTTGTTTAGTGTTCTCATGGTATTGTATGTGGCACCATTTCAGGTGTTTGCTCTTGTGGTTGAATTTTCAGGTTTCGACATAAGACACAATCAGTATTAGTTAATTTTTTATGTCTTCTACCAGTTAGGGCAATTGATATCTTATAAATTGACAATTGGATTTTTTTTATAAAACCTCTTTCACCAGTGTCTGATTATAATTTTATATGGTGATATTTCTAAAACTTTGTTATGTGGTCATATTTTCTACTTGATGTTTATATCCAATTTAATTGTATATACATACTGGTCTATTTAATATAAATATAGACTTTTTAATATTTTGTGTGATGTGCTATTATCAAATATAAAAACAATGTCAGATTTATTATTTCATTTCTTATATTATTAGCAGCATTGTCTGACATAAGATTCACCTGTCAATTGCTAGAAATGTTCAAATTGGATAGTGTGGCATTGTTAATGGTAAATAGTCATGACTCAAATTATATGTAGTAAGAAATACACATTTTAGATTTGTTTCCACACCAAGTTTAAAAATGATAAGTGGCTAAAAGAAAAGAAAGCTAAACATTTTTCTAAATATATTTTCAATATAATTGATAATATGTTATACCAGAAGTGATACATAGGTAGTAAACTGGGCAAAGTTGAAAACTCATAACATAATAAACTATTTTATATTTGATGCTAAGAAAAGAGGCAAAAATATAGTTTTAACTAGAAATTAAATATCATTAACTTTACTTAACCTTTTGATGGTTCTGTCCTAAATATATTTTCAATACAATCGATAAAAGATTATACCAGAAGTGATACATAGGCAGCAAACTGGCAAAATTGAAAACCCATAACATAATAAACTATTTTACACTTGGTGTGGAGGAAAAAAAAAAAGGCAAAAACATAGTTTTAACTAGAAATTAAATATCTTTTAACTTTTCTTTACTTGACCTTTTAATGATTGTTGTCCTAAGAAAATCATGATATAATCACTCATGCATTAAAATAGCAATCATTTTCACTTTATTCAAATTATTAGGATGAAAAAAAGAATTCAAAGTCATAATCAAGGTAAATTGTGGAAAGAAATTGCTACTAATAAAAAAAAATTACAAAGAAAATTCATTTTATTAAATTCTAAACTACAAGTTAGATACTTATTGGTCAAGGGTAGTGGAAACACTCTATTTAAGAATATGTGAAGTAAGACAATTATAATAAAAAAAATATAGCCAATGACTTTTTTCATTATGAAAAAAATATAAAGAAGTAGATAAAATAAACATTTAGACTAACCTAGTTTGAATCTCTCCAACTTGGAAAGGAGATGAAGACAAAATGACTTGAGAGAATTTTCATGTAAACAAATAGAATTAATAAAATAAACTTTTCATTTTCAATTTCTTTCATCCCTTACATTTACAAATAAAATATAAATATATATGCAGTAAACACTTACACAAATTAATAAAATAATTAGATTTTATTAAAAATAAATAAATAAGTAGATAACTAAAAAAAAATAAACATCTTATCCATCAATCATTTTACAAAATATAAACTTTAAATCAAACCAATAGGTTATGCAACAAGCATAGAAAATTAGGTCATGCCATATCAAAAATTCATCCAAATATCACCTGATGAGATTTAATCATTCTGCAATAATTTTATGAATTATATTTAGTGATAACAAATAAAACTTTTTATTAATCTTTGTAATTAAATACAACTTTAACAAATTAAATATAAAAATAATAAAACTTACATACATGCCTTATGAGTGAATATGAGATTCTCAAATTAGATCGAATAACTAAATTGGATCAAAATGAAATTGAAAATCTTTAATGTGAATTGTAAAAATCTAAACTAAATTATATTGATTTTTTAATCAAAACAATATCGAAAATTTTATACTATTCAATATATATATATATATATATATAGTGAGAGAGAGAGAGAGTATACTACTAATAATGACTACTATTAATAACTAATAATGAGACTATTTATTAATTACTAGTTATAAACTGGTAGTAAATATTAAAATAATTTTAATTTAAAGATTTAATATATAATTTATTAGTTATTATTCTATACTTATTTATTTTAGATCTTAAATGATTAAAAGTGATAAATATAAAATTTCTTTTATTTTGGTTTATAAAGATTAAATGAAATATTTAGTTTTTAATAAATTGAAATAATCAAATATTCAAACTAATATAAAATCAAACCTAATCATTCTAAAAGAATTAAAAAACTAAACTGAACATTCTCAAATTTATAAAATCGAATAGAAAATTTGAGTGAATATTGATTTTTCATTTTTAAAATCTTTGAGATTTTGGTTCAGTCCTAAGAATTTATAACTGCCCTACTTAAACCATATTGTGTTCAACCTTACCACGCCTACATTTGGACTGAATATAAAAAATGATAATATATTGACTTTATACTTGCATCCTTTGCATCCAAGACCTATTGAAAGAAAAAAATCAAATAGATTCTTGATAATAAATTTATATTGACTATAAATGCATCAAATAACAAGTTATAAAATGTATTTATGAATGATATTTTTGTAATTTAGAGTCTCATAACTTCTATGATATAATCAACCAATTATATTTTCTTTGTATAAATATTTTGTGAAAGTTCATATGAGAACAACTTTCCATTTGTATGTAGCAAGTGTATGTCATCACTCTATATGCCATTTTTACTTTGGCACTTAAAAAGGGAGGATGATTCCCGATATTTTCTAATGTAAAATACTTCAATATTAGATTATCATTAACATAAATTCTTTAACTTTATCTAATAATTAACAAAATTTCATTTTTAATTATATTCATACCATTAAGTAAGATATCAATTAATTAGATATTTTTCTTCTGAGGTTGAAGGTAGATCGACACTAAAATAGGCAAAAATAGCTTGTAAATTTAAAATATCACAATTAATCAAACATTGTGTAGGTATATTAATGACATTATTAAAGAAAAAATAAAAAACTAACCTGCATGTGGTAAATATCAATTTAATCTTAAGATCAGTTTGATTTGCTAGAATGTTTAAAATTATTTTAGCTTTCATTTCCCTCCCACAACTACTAGAGATGTATGTTTGGTTCAATAGGTTATGAATCAATTTAGCTTGATGAATCTTGCTCAACCCATTTAAATAATTTATACACCATAAGCAAACAAATAACAAACATCATAAAATTACAAATAAACAAATTTTTAAATTATCAATTTGTATCAATAATGACATACTCAATTTTGTACTCTATCAAAATTTATTTATGACAGAGTATCTAAACTAGTACCAAATAGAATTCCAAAAGAATTGAAGAACCAAACTGAATCATCTCTAATTTATATGAAATCGAAAAAAAAAATTGAGATAGTACTGATTCTTCATTTTTAAAATCTTTAAAATTTTGATATGGTCCTAAGAATTTACAAATCCTCAACTTGGACTAAATCATGCTCACTCTTAACACACCTACATTCCAACTAAATATAAAAAATGATAAGACAATGACTTTATACATACATCCATGACCTATATAAAAAAAAGAAAAGAAAAATTAAATAGATTCTTGATAAATTGATCAAAACACATTGACAATAAATGCATCAAGTAGCAAGTTATAAAATATATTTATAAACATTACTCTTGTAATCTGGAGTGTCATATAACATCTATAATATAGTCAACCAATTTATATCTTTTTTTGTTTGAGCATTTGTAAAAGTTCAAATGAGAATAACTTTTCATTTGCATATACCATCACTCTATATGTCATTTTTGATTTGGCAATTAAAAAGCAGGATGATTCTTGATATTTTGTAAGGTAAAATTATTAAATATTGGATTTTATTAACATAAATTTTTTAACTTTATCTGATAATTATCATTAATATAACAAATATAAATGCAATAAAATTTAATTTGCAATTATATTCATATCATTGAGAAAGACATCGAGCAATTAAATATTTGTCTTTCGAGTAGGAAGGTAGACTAACACTGAAATAGACAAAAATAGCTTGTAAATTTAGAATATCATAATTAATCAAGCATCGAGTAGGTATACTAATGGTATAATTGAAGAAAGAAATAGAAAAAATAGCATGCACGTGATAAATACCAATCTAATCTTATATTAGCTTGATTTGCTAAAATGCTTAAAATTTTCTTAACTTTCCTCTTCCTCCCACAACTATTAGAGATGTTTAGTTTAACAAGTTGTGAATCAATCTAGCTTGAAGCATCTTGCTCAACTCATTTAAATAATTTATACACCAATAAGCAAACAAACAACAAACATCATAGAATTGCAAATAAATAAATATTTTTTAAACCACTAATTCTTATCAATAATGACATTAAATTTTGTGCTCTGTCAAAATTTATTTTATGACAAAATACCTGAATTGGTACTAAACCAAAGCATACTGTCTTGAAAAAACTGAAGAACTAAACTAGATTGTCCTGGATTTATATGAAATTGAATAAAAAATGCAATAATACTAGTTCTCCATTTTTAAAATATCTGAAATTTTGATATGGTCCTAAGAATTTATAAATCCTCAACTCAGACTAAATTGTGGTCGCCCCTGGCACACCTACATTTCAACTAAATATAAAAAATGATAAAACAATAACTTTATACATACATGCATGACCCATAAAAAAGATTAAATAGATTCTCGATGAATTGATAAAAAAATAATTTATATTGACAATAAATGCATCAAGTAACAAGTTATAAAATATATTTATGAACAATACCTTTGTAATCTAGAGTGTTATATAGCGTCTGCGATATAATTAACCAATTTATATCTTATTTGTTTGAGCATTTTGAAAAGTTCAAATGAGAATAACTTTTCATTTGCATATAACAAGTATATATCATCACTCTATATGTCATTTTTGCTTTGGCACTTAAAAGAGCAAGATGATTCTTGATATTTCCTAATGTAAAATTATTAAATATTGGATTATTATTAACATAAATTCTTTAACTTTTTCTGATAATTATCATTAATATAACAAATATAAATGTAATAAAATTTAATTTGTAATTATATTCATACCTTTGAGGAATATATCGAGCAATCAAATATTTGTTTTCTGTGTTTGAAGGTAGACCAACACTAAAATAGGCAAAACAATTTGTAAATTCAAAATATCACAATTAATCAAATATCGAGTAGGTATACTAATGTCATTATTAAAGGAAAAAAAAAAAAAAAACTTGCATGCGATAAATACCAAACTAATCTTGGATTAACTTGATTTGCTAGAATGCTTAAAATTTTTGAAGCTTTCCTCTTCCTCCCACAACTATTAGAGATGTTTGGTTTAACAAATTGTGAATCAATCCATTTTAAAAGAATCTTCCTCAGCCGATTCAAATAATTTATGCACTAATAAATAATAAACAACAAACATTATAAAATTATAAATAAACAAATATTTTTTAAATCACTAGTTTCTATCAATAATGATATGTTAAATTTTATACTCTATTAAGTTTTACCAAATCCAATAATTTTAATCGATTTAATTTGGTATTAGTCCAATTTTTGCTTGTATTGTTGACAAATGATCGATCTTGTATTTATAAAATTTTTTCAATTCAATTTGGATTCAATTATTGAAAATAATTTTAGTTTTTTTTTTTTAGTTTAGTATCAATACCAGTTCAATTCTTCAATTCAGTCAACTACTCTAAGAATCATGCTCAGCTCTATAGTTAAGTATAAAAATATAATTATCTTAAAAAAATTATATTATAAAAATATAATTATCTTAAAAAACTATATTAAATATTGATACTTTGCCAGTTGTAGGAAATGTTTGTAAGTTACCTCACCAACGAACCATTATAAATAGACATTCAAGTTTACATAGTTTTTATAAACATAAAGGGCATACCACATCTTAGCATTTAACAAAATGCCATAGTCACCGCTTATGCTAGGATTATGAAAGAATATCAAATCCTTTTCATTTTCTTGCAAAAAGAGCTGCAGAGAAATAATGTTTTCTTTTAAATGGGTGCGATACAACACTATACCTCTATGAAAATCTAAAAACTCACTTTAAATATATTTAATATGTGTAATTAGAGGGGGTATTACGGAATAATCAGGAAAATGGAGGAGGAGGAAGAGGTAGATGTTGGACATTCATGTTATAGAGTTGGTGTTCATATTAGTTCATTGTGGTGTAAAACATTGTTTTTAGAATCGGATTAGTTAATAAATTAGTTAACTGATCAATTTTGAGTTTTTTAATTTGAAAAATAGTATTTTTAAAATTTATTTTTTATTAAATTAATTGGACTGAACCGGTTAGACCATTCATTATTAAAAAGATACTATTAAAATAGCATTAAAAATATAAAACATAAAAATATATTTATAATAATCACAAATAAAAAATAATATTGAAAATCAATTTGAACTGAATTGAACTAGTTCCTAGTCTGATTTCTAATTTTATTGATCCAATTGATTGGTTTGGTCTAATTTTAAGAATATTAATGAAAAGTGGAGTAATAACTTATTTACATTCTAATGTTTTCAAACTCGAACTGGACTAGTTTGACCAGTAGAATAAAAAATTTGATCTCAAAATTTATAATTCATATTTTTTCTGGAGCTATGAATATTCGAATTATTAAAATATATTTATTTGTAATTTTATTTGAATTTTAGATTTAACTTGAGTATTTAAATAATATAAGGATAATTTTTATTAAAAAATAATTTGAATATATATATATAGTTAGCAATCGAATTAATTTAATTTTAAGAATGATAAAATATTTTTAAAGTAGATTTTAAATTTATTTAAGTGCATGTGAATATGAATTTTAGAGATTTAATAAATCTAAAGTAATTATTTAATCGATATGTTAGTATTTTAAAAGAGAAATAATTTTTTTATTGATGAAATGATTATTTTAATTAATATCATATTATCTATTACAACTTGAGTTTAATAAACTATGTTTAATGAATATTATATATTTGAACATTTAAGTTTAATAAGCATGTGATATTATTTAATATTTTTAAGATGAGTTTTATGTAAAGAAAGTATATTTAATAATTTAAAATTTTAAACAATTTAATCATGAATAAAATTGAGATTTTTGAAATTAATGTATATTAATATGATTTATGATTTAAATGAATTTAATATTAATTATATTATATTTATGTTCAAGAAATTTAATTAATTTTAAGTTAATGATATTATTTTATTTGAGTTAATTTAATATATTTAAATCTAAAGAATTTAATTATGATAGATTTAATTTATGTTGATAATAATAAAATTATTTTAAGAAAAATATGTATGGAGGAGTCTTATATGAAAATGATTTAATTATGATTATAAAATTAATTTATTTTCTGAAATTATTTTATTTGATGGTAATTAAATTGATTATTTTATTATTTAAAAAGAAAAGATATTTTTTATGATTAGTCGGTATAATAACACTACAACCAATCTCTTTATTGATTCAGGTCTATCATTAAATCCAAAATAGGTGAAATTCGATCAAAATTCAACCAATTCGATTAAAATTCTGAAATTTGGCTGAACCAAGCCAAGTTGATCAAAATTTGCTTTTATTTTTTTTACTTTTTCAGATATTTTTAAATTTTTGAAAATACATTTATTAAATTATCATCAGTAAATAATTATTGTTATTTTATTTTAAAATTTTAGAAATAATAAATTATTATAAAAAATTAAAATTCATTTATTTATTATAATTATAACAAACTATAATAATATATTATTATATTTATATTTATTCTTTTTATTATTTTATTTAAATTATATATTTATTATATATATATTATAATATATTATATTTATTATATATTACAATAATATTTTTTTATAATAATATATTTATTATATTTATTCTTTATTCTATTTATTATAATATTTACCACACCGCTAAAGCGACCGTCACGACACGTTCTCCACCATCTCAAGCCGCTGGCGAGTGACGCAGTCCAGTCTTTCTTCCTCCCTCACCGTCTTCCTCTTTCTTTCTCTTTCCTCGAAAATGAAGCCAGTCTCTTTCTTCTTCTTCCTCCCTTGTCCTGTTCTCTCCTAAACCCCTCACTTCAGTCCCAAAATTTGTTTTTTCTTCATACCAATAACCTTCGATCGATGCACAATCACAGCAATTGATTACTCCCACGGCCTATTTCTCACGAATCCTTACTAATTTTTACTTTGTAACATTGAGGTATGACCAACAACATTGATTTGCTTCTTTTTTTAACCCAATTTATCATCGGTATTAATTTGATTTTCTGGTGTTTGTTTGTTTGTTTTTTTAGTTTTTTTTTCTAGACTCCGCTGTCTCACGATACCAACAGTGGTGCCAGCCAACCCTTTTTCTATCTTTCCTTCCACTTTTGATATTTCTGGACATTAAATTGATGGGTAGTGTAATTTAACTCAATTTTCTTAGATCTAAGTTGGCATGCTTTAGATAAGTTATGGAAATTGTTTGGTTGGTTTGATTGCAGGATTCTATTGGAAATTCATTTTATGATGATGCCTCTGGTATGTTTGTTTTAAGGGTTCTTCCACGATCCAACAACGAAGGAGGAACAAATGGAAGGCATAAAGAATCATCATCATCTATGAGAATCCTTTCTCTCATTTTTATTTTCAATTTTTCCTTGACTCCCCTATTTTTCCAATTGCTGAGTATTGATAAAGCTGGAAGTGGCAGTCCCACCAGCTCCAGCTTCTGTCTCTGCAACGGAAAAATTGATGAGATCAATTGAAATTTCATATTAAACTTGCCTGATGCAACCATTTTAATGCCCTGAAGGAAGGAATGATTTTACGCTGTTTGATTGTATATGATTGTTTCATATTCCAAGATAAGAACAAGGATAAAGCAACGCAAACATTGTGATTTTGTTGTCATGAGAGAATATGCATCGATTAGTTGGTAGAAGGATATATTAAAGATGGGTTTAGGTTGTTGTCTTGAGCTTGTTTGATTTGTCACATTGGGTTTTCTCTGTATATTATCGTTTTTTTCTTCTTGTCAATTTTGTTGAATTTAATTTAATTGAGTGTTTTGTGTGTGATTAAGGTTGAAGTTTATTGTATTATAGAGGTCTTTTAGTTGGTTTCTTGAGTTCTTTGCTACAATGACTTGGAGTAAAATGTACTTGGACTTCAAAAGGCCAAAGTTGACTAGTTACCATCTCTACTGGTAAACAAATTTTAAAAAAAAGAGCATAAATTCATCAAAATGAAATGGAAAAGAGAAAATTACAGCTCTTTGGTTCTCTTTCCTTGCTTGCTTCTCTCTTCGCTTTTCCTGGCCGGGACAAGGCCGGCACTGTCACCGCCACCATATTTGGAAGATTGACCAAAATTAGAAGAAATGTTGACTAAATTAAAAGCAAAGCAAAGTTGCCTAGATGTGGTGCCTTGCGATATGGCAAGAAAATGAGGTTACCCTTTTCAAAAAAATTAAGTATGGAGAGTATCACATAAAACTGCAATTGGTGCATATAGATGATGGAGGAGCTCTATCAGCAGGAAGATGTGCGTGTACCAACATTTTACCTCCTCTTCCTCCTCTGTAAAGTTGTGGGTCAAGAAGATTGATCAAGACAAAAACAAGGAGTATGCAGCTTCAAAAGCCAAAGAAGAATGTTGAATTATACGGCCGTAGATGTTGATATGGATAGAGTTTGAAGAAGTTAAATGTCAGTTTAAAATAAAATTTTAATTTTTTTTTAAGCTGATTTGATATGATCAAATTGTAGCCGATTTTCTACATTTCAGTTATGTATTTTGCTATATAAACATTACTTAAATGATCAATGAAACTATTTCAGATTCTTGAACCAATCATCCTTCATATCTCTTGCTTCTCTTATTCTTTTATTGTAAAAAGTTTCACCAGGTGAACAAATATTGACACGTTTGAGATTTTAAACTCATACACAAAATCAAACAATTAGAAGGGTAAAGTTATTCAAATTTATATCAAAGTTTCAATTCCATCGAAAACAAATTTCCATACGTAATAATGTAGCCAAGTGCTGCATTTGTGATAATTTTTTTAATGATATATTTAATGATTTTCTTGGTGCTAATGTAGTTTGACTTTGACCAACTATCGTCATATATATATTTTATATTATCTCTAGAAAAGAAAACAAGACTTATAATATTTATCGACTGTTGAAAGTAGTTTGAAAGATCATATAACCAAGCTGTAAAAGTATCACCTTCAAAGGCTGCAACTCTCTCCATACGTGACACAAAAACATCCAGCCCTAGTACCCACTAAGCAATCAGAAGGCAGATTAATCAAGGACAAGATACTTTACTTTTTTACCGCTCCTGCAATTTCTTTTGTCGAGATATTAAATATTGCTTTATGACAATACAGTATTTATATGTCCGTCCAACTTAAATAAAAAAAAATATATGGAAACACGTTTAACATCAAGTTTTGAACACATCGATAACCAGCTGTTGTCATCTTCATAGCACATTGTAGCATTGGTCTACTACTGCATCGATTTCAGGCAAACCCACTTTTGCAACTAGACACCAACAGAGAGAGAGAGAGAGAAGACTGAAAGCAACAATGGCACCTGCCCACTTATAATTTGAAATTGACATCTAATGTGTTCCTCTAAGAAACTCATAAGTTAATTTCATGAGAACTAAAATTATGAACTAAATGTCAACAAAGTGCAAAACAAGTAAAAATACATGGTCTGTCAAGGTTAAATGAAGTGAAAAATGTCCTGCCCAGAATAAGGTGACCTCATCACTGGACTTCAGAAGATGATACAGCGGCATATATACATTGCCCATCAAATGTTCAACAGAAACTATCACCCCTGCATCAAATCAATGTCAATATGCGCATTGCGCATATCCACAGGCTGTGAACCAGGCCATAAGCCAACCAAAGAGGTTGGAGGAAGATTCTGACTTGATGGAATACTATTTGGGGTTACTGGATTCTCAACCGTCTGATGGTCCAGGTCTCTAGCACCTTCTTCACCATCCACTTTCTTGTTCTTTGTCTTAGAACCACCCCATAAGAAACTTCCCACTATTACCTGAAGTGATGCATCGATATGAAAATCATTATAAAATACAAATGAATCATGCCTACCACTGCAATTTGAAGCTAAATAAACAACTGCCGGTGCCAAATCAAAATTGTTAAATATTTTAGGTTTAAACACATTGCGAATGTTGGTCTTGTTACTGACAAGCTTTTATGAGTGATTAAAAGAGCTGATGACCATGAATTTACAGCCATGAAACTAGTGGATGGTAAAAGAAAATAATTTACCTGAACAGGGCTTGCTGCAACAAGCAGGCCTCCTACTCCTCCGCCAATAACACGACCATCAGGACTAGCAAGAGAGACACTCAGCCCACCAGTTCGATTACGAGAGCCACCATTGTTAGTGACCAAGTACGAGCCTGATAAGCATAAAATCTCGAACCGCCCCTAAATTCAAACCAAAATAATCTTAACTACATTCAAACCAAAATAATCTCAACTGACAAGATATATGCACAACAGAGAAGAAAAGTTGCATGTTTAAAGCCAAGGTCAGCCTACAATCAGAGAGCTAATTTCAAGCATTTCATTAAATAGATGAAGATGATAGTTTCATATATATATATATATATATATATTATGAAACACGAGATAAATGTCAGCTGATCCCCACCGCATTGTATCCAAACACAAGATAAATGTCAATTAGGGCATCATTTTTCAGTTACAAGCATCGAGTATTTATCTTTGGAGTCAACCCTACACACATCATAGCATTTTTGAATTCAGACAAACTTTGAAATTCAAAAGATAAACCCATTAATGTTAGAAACATCTACAACTGAGAACTAACTCAAAGATAAAAGAAAAGAAAGATCAAGTGCTCACACCTCATATGTGACAGTGCCTCCAGAAGTTGATGGCTGACGGAGAGTCACAGTAGAGACTGCACCATTTGCTGACAAGATGCATATAGCTCGTGGTCCTTGCTGTGAAAATGACATTATTTTGTTTGCAATATCCTACAAGGAATTTGGTGTTTTTAGCAGAAGAAAAATATGACCAGCAAAATTAGTGGCGATACAAAAAATCGACATGAGGAACACTAAGAAACTTAACAGGTCAGGGGAAAGCCACGTACTGTTTTTTTTTTTTTTTTTTTACCTTTTGTTTCTCAAACTCTTTCTACTTGTTTATGACTAGTGTTATTACATTTTCCTTTTGCACATTACTTGAGTTCATATCGTATATATAGCATTCCAAGAAAGATCAAATGCTAATGACAACACCACTCAAGTTGAGATCCTATTATTGTCCACTTCATATTTTCTTATCAAATCTTCTCCCTTATAGATATTACAGAATACAACATATTATTCCGTTGTCACCTACAATCTTAAATTTTTAGACATAGTAAAACTTTAAAATCTCCTCAAGCAATTAATCCTAAAGTTCAACTATCGGATGCTGTCTCCTAAAAATTAAATGTAAGAACAACATTAGTAGTCATAGGTCTCAGCATATTCGATCACATTGAGAGTTAAACCTAATCTTCATCCTCACCTATGACCTGAGCTTTTAACTACCAGATCAGTGGAAAACCTAGGCACATCCCACTTGTTAGAATAGTTGTGATATACAGTCAAAGAATATATTGTTCACACTCAGCTACACGACAATTCTTGTCAAGCATAATGAATTGATAGAAGGAACAATTTTTGCTATACTTTATTTTCTGCTGGTCTTTAGTTTACATGGTATACAAACTGACATAGATTATTAAGAAAAAAGCATACTTCTCCTACTGCAATGGTGATGAAATGTGGAGTAAAACCCATCCCAGCCGAACCAGACAGCCATTCACCTAGCAAAACAATTGCAATTTGCATCATTCAAAGAGTAACTAGTACAATAGAGTTTATTTAAATTACGAGTATAAGATAATCTATCTCAGTTCACAAGGCAAAGTCATGCTTTTAAACAATTACAGCTCTATGATGAATCTACCAATAAATGGCCTCATTTCCCATGGCAGAGTTATGCCCTTAAACAATTACAAGAGTGAGGGCATTTAAAACTATAATGAAGTAAACACCTTTGTTAGGTATGCGTTCAAATATATGCAAGAAAGCAACCTCTGCAATTGAAAAACCACATGATCATTAAATACAGCACAAGTTGTCGATGTGTACTTATGATAAAATATGTACATCAATGTATCATGGGTTCTTGTTTTCATCGGATTCCACTAGACTTTATATTATTAATGTCTAATTAGATATGCTTTGCAGTTTACAAGTTAAATTCCTAAACACAATCAATTCTCAGTTAGCTACAACCTGTTTATTCTGCCTTGAAATATACCATTGACCCATCTAACAGGTTTTATGTGCTATTTCATGATTTTTGCCTGTTTCTTGAAAGTTGATATTTATTCATATTCTGATGAGTTTCAATTGCAGTATACATACTCTCCCTTATCCTGAGTAGGTCCCTAGGATTAACAAGCAAATATGTCATTTAGTTAATATTACAAAGCAGATCAATGCAGGAGAGTAATTCAAAATGTCCTCGATGCTTTGCAACTTTCCGAAGATTTCCGAAGATGTGGCCCAAGATTGCTCCAAGTGGAAAAAGCAAATCTATATAGCTGACTTCAATTAACTTTGGATTAAGGCTTAGTTGAGTTGAGTTGCAAAGCAGATCAATCAACAGCAGAATATATACATAATAATGACTTAGAAAATTTTACTTCAAGATATGCACACAGGAAAATCTCTAACATAACCGCAATAATATTAGCACCAAGCTATGAGTAGTTCAATCAGATTGAGCAACTATTCATCATTTTCTCTTTAAATACAACATAAAAGGCAGTTTTGTCAAAGAAATCTTACCAAGTGAAGCTAGTTGTTGCTTCCTTCCAGTCCCAGGTGGCCGCCCTCGACCTCGCTTCTGGGTTGGGGTTGTCGTACCAGGATGAGTAGACAACGAGGGAGATAATGCCAGTGATACTGTCCCATCTGGTCCATATTTCCGCGGCCTTCCCCTTTTCCTTTTCACAGGCTCGCCAGGTGGTGGCATCACAGATGGTGCACCAACATTAACACCATGAGGAGAAATTGCTGTTGAAGTTTCTATTGGTAATGTAGATCCAATTGTATTGGCCCCAACATTAGGTTGAAATGATACAGTTGTGTTAGTTAAAGGATTGATTCCAGATGATACATTTAAACCAGACTGAGTTCCAGACCCAGCCATCCCTCTCTGCATATAGAACGAAGCAGACCCAGATATCGCCATAGCATCCCTTCGATCCATGCATTTACTACACTCAACAGTCACTCCTAAGCAAAATTTAACCCAAATGTCAATTGACTGGAATACTAAAGTTGATCCTATCTTCTCCGCAGTTTAGTCCAGCTGCAAAGCCCAACAAAATGCACGAACTCCAACAATCTAACTCTTAAGAAACTGTTGTTGATGACCAGTAAAGAACGATCCTCTTCTATAGTGTATGTCTCAAAACTTTGAAATGAATATTAAAAAGGAATATGAAACAGTTATACGCACTTTAGAATAAAGCCACATTCTAAACATAAAAAATGTGCTTCAAAAAGCTAAGACGCATTGTTTGAGGAATGAAGCACATTCAAAGTCGCATAAGAGGATCTTGAAATCTAGATGTGCTTAAAATAAACACATACACACAAAGGAAACACCTAGATGCAAAGAAAAGGAAAAACTGCTAGTAGAACACCAAAAGTAAGTAGTAGATAAACAAAGAAACAAAAAATAAAACAGATGTAATAATAGAATCTAAAGAAGAGAAAACCCAGGAATCTCAAGGAAGTAAGAAAAAGAGTGGAAATCTAAAAAGCTAGGAAGTTAACGGAAAAAAAGACAAAAATGCAAGCTAGTCTTACAGCTTACCAAACCAAAATCAGAAGAAAGAAGAAGAAAGGCTTCATATTGAAAAAAAAAGAAGTAAAAGAGGTCCACAATCTCACCAAACCATCACTCATAAACCCTTAAACACCAAGCATCTTCAAAGGCAAACACGCCAACTCTTAAAAAGGCAGACACAAATTCAAACCAAAATTTGCAGTCAATGCCACCAAAGAACTCAAACCCAGTTCTCAAATCACACCACACCGCTTCAAAGTTTGAATCTTTAAACACAACCCACTTTCTTTCTCTCTCAAGAATTAACGACTACTAACTCACCGTGGTAATGACGGGGGCCGCCGTTAATAGTCGAAAACTTTTCAACTCATTGAAGCAAAGCAAGGGGGAAGAAGTAAGAGAACTGGGTTGGAATGTAAAGTGATGAGAGAGAGAATGTGTAAGAGTCGTGTAGAGGGAGGAAGAGGGTCATTAAAGGGTGAAGTGATTACTTGCTACAAAAAGGGTCTTCGACATAGGCACTTTATCGGACTGCATATTTCAAGGCTAGACCTTGCTCTTTCTTTTTTCTCTCTCTATAACATAAAATGTTGGATATGGAAGCTTTATCTTCCTCTCTATTGTTTTGTTGTTGCTGCAGTACTTGTTAAGGGCCTGTGAGAGATGATTATTTGCTTTCACTGGGTTTTTAAGAGGGAGGGGGAGAGATTTAGACAAACAAAAACTTGAACAGAAAAAAGTATTTCTTCTTGGACTTGGGATAACACTGAATTTCGCCCTTTCTTTCCTTTTTCTCAAAATTAATCATATACGGCTGAGTGTGTATCTGTATCAAGCACAGCTGTGTTATTATGCCATCAGATTCTCTATTCAACCATTTGGACGGCGCGTGAACTATTGCTTCTTCTTCTTCTTTCTTCTTTCCTTTCTATTTTTAATTTAGATTAGATTCAACAAATGAATCTTTAGTGTAACAGTAAATGCTTACAAAAACAGTGAGATTGAAGCTTGAAATCCCATCAATATCTAATTTTTATTTAAAAATAAATTAAACTCATAATTCATGTTTAGTTAAATGTTCAATTTACTATAAATTATAATAAAGAGAAAAAGTTTCATTTTATTTTTCATAATGCAAATAAAATTTATATCATTTTAATAAATGGATATTTGAATTTAAAAATTCAAATTGCCAAATTATTTAAAGTATAAAAAATTAATTAAATAATTCAAGTTATCATAAAATATCAAACATAATTATTTTATAGGAAAAATAAAATTTTTATAATAATAATTTATCAGATATTTGATATTTTTTATTTAAATTGTGTGTTTAATTATTTTATGTTAAACACATTTTTTAAAATTACAATAGATATATATATATATATATATATATATATATATATATATATATATATATATATACACTGTAATATATATAATAAAATATATATATATATATAGAGATATTTATAATATTATTATATCAGATATTTGTTATTTTTTTTTTTTATTTTGTGTTTTATTTTTTTTTTTTATAAACATTTTTTTTAATTACAATATATATATATATATATATATATATATATATATATATATATA
>CATIWR010038483.1:0-65447 GCA_949677035.1 Omphalea diandra | reverse complement strand
AAGGGTAAGGTAATTGGCATTGGAACCATTGGTAAGAATGGTTATTCCTTAATTGATAATGTCTTATTAGTTAGTGACTTACAACATTATTTGTTGAGTGTAAGTCAATTATGTGACAAAGGTAATAAAGTCACCTTTGATCCTAGGGAATGCCGAGTCACCACTTTAGTAGATGATGAGGTTATTTTCAAGGGTGAAAGGAAAGGCAATACCTACTCAATTGACTTATACAATTTGGCTAATCAATCTTTTAGGTGTCTTATGTCTTTGAGCAATGAAGCTTGGTTATGGCATAAAAGGCTTGGGCATGCAAACATGTATCTTCTTCAAAGCCTATCTAAAGGAAAGTTGGTGGAAGGCCTTCCCATGCTGAATTTCACTAAAGACAAGACAGTGGTCTTTACCAAATGAGGAAGCAACATCAAGCCTCCCACAAAGCAGAAAATGTTGTAAGTTCTTCTAGACCTCTTCAACTAGTTCACAGGGATTTGATTGGACTACTAGGAGTGCTAGCTTAGGTGGAAAGCATTTTGCATTAGTCCTCGTTGATGACTACTCTAGGTTTACTTGGGTATCCTTTTTAGCACATAAGAGTATTACTTTTGAAGCTTTCAAGAGTTTTGCAAAAATAGTTCAAAATGAAATGGGTTACTTCATTTCTTCTATTATAAGTGACCATGGAAAAGAATTTCAAAATGAGTCTTTTGAAACATATTGTTTGGAGAATGAAGTTTTTCATAATTTTTCAACTCCTAGGACACCACAACAAAATGGTGTTATAGAGAGAAAAGATATAACACTAGTAGAAATGGCTAGGACCATGCTCAATGAGTATTCTTTATCGAATTACTTTTAGGCCGCAACCATTAATACTTCATGTTACATTATAAATAGAGTTTTCAAAAGACCCATTCTCAATAAAACTTCTTATAAGCTATGGAATGGTAGAAAACCTAAGATTTTATATCGAAGAGTATTTGGATGTAAGTGCTATATTTTAAATACCAAGGATAATCTTAGGAAATTTGACTCCAAAACCAATGAAGAAATATTCTTAGGCTATTCCACCTCTAGCAAGGCATATAGAGTCTTTAACAAAAGATCAATGGTATTTAAAGAGTCTATGAATGTTGTCTTTGATGAATCTAGTAAACTTGATCTTGGGAAAGGTGTTTTTGTTGATGATCTTATAGGTGTTTTTGAAAAACTAAAATTGAAAGACACCACAAGAAGAGAGGACAAAAGCAAGGAAGGAAGTGAATCATCAAAGGAAGATGAGGAGCCACAATGTCAGCAAAGAGATGAGCCAAGATAAGATATACACAAAGATTGGAGATTTTCCAAGTATCACCTTAAAGACTTGATCATTGGTGATACTTCTAAGGGTGTAAGTACTATAACACAACTTAATCCTTTAGATAATAATCTTGCATTTGTTTCTCAACTTAAGCCAAAATCAATAGATGAGGCTTTTGATGATGAGATTTAGGTGCTTGCTAGAGAAACAAGGTTTGGGAACTTGTCCCTAGGCCTAAAGAACACTCCATTGTAGGTTGCAATGGGTGTTTAGGAACAAGTTAGATGAGCAAGGTCTTATCACTATAAATAATGCTAGATTGGTTGCTAAGGGATACAACCATAAGGAAGGCATAAATTATGATGAGACCTTTGCCCCCGTTGCAAGATTAGAGGCCATTAGGATACTCTTAGCTTATGCATGCCACATGAATTTTAAGCTTTTTCAAATGGACGTTAAAAAGTGCATTTTTGAATGGAATCATTGAGGAGGAAGTTTATGTTGAACAACCTCCTAGTTTTGAGTCACATTGTTTAAGCCTTGTTTAAATTGAACAATGGCTTATATAGTTTGAAATAAGCTCCAAAAGCTTGGTACGAAAGGCTTAGTTCATTTCTCTTGAAAAATGATTTCGAAAAAGGAAAGGTGGACACCACACTATTTATTAAAAAACACAAGCATGATACACTAATTGTTCAAATCTATATTGGTGAAATCATTTTTGGTGCTACTAATGAGTCTCTTTGTGAGGATTTTGCTAAGTGTATGTCTAGGGAATTTGAAATGAGCATGATGAGAGAGCACAAATTCTTTCTCAGTTTACAAATCAAGCAAACCAAAGAAGGGATCTTCTTCAATGAAGCCAAGTACACAAAGGAAATACTCAAAAAGTTTGGCATGGATGGTTGTAAAGTAGCCAAGACCCCTATGAGTGGTACCATCAAGCTAGACAAAATTGAATTGGGTAAGACGGTAGATGAAAACAGATATCAAGGTATGATCGAATCTCTACTTTAACTTACTGCTTCTAGGCTAGATATGATGTTTGGTGTTTGTATGTATGCTAGATTCCAATCCTCTCTTAGAGAATCACACTTAAATGTTGTTAAAAGAATTTTTAAGTATTTGCATGGCACAATTCACTTAGGGTTATGGTATCCTAGGGAGTCATCTTTTAATCTTATAAGATATTCGAATGCGGATTATGTGGGTAGCTTATTAGATAGAAAAAGCACCTCTGAAACTTGCCAATTTATAGGAGAATGTCTAGTATCTTGGTTTAGCAAAAAGCAAGTGTCGGTTGCCTTATCCACTGCAAAAGTTGAGTATATTGCTGCGGGTTGTTGTTACACCCAAGTTCTTTAGATGAATCAACAATTGAAGGATTTCGACAAAGTGATTTATCACATTTTTATTAAATGTGATAACACTAGTGCTATTAATCTTTCTAAGAATCCCATCCAACGCTTTAGGAGCAAACACATAGATATTAGACATCATTTCCTTAGAGATCATGTGCTTGGGTGATATTGTGTTAGAGTTTATTGACACAAATCATCAACTTGTAGATATTTTCGCCAAACCTCTTAATGAAGAAAGAATGAACTTTATTAAGAGAAAATTGGGAATGCTTGGTGGAAGCTCCTTAAAGTGAAAATTTTGATCTTATGTATGATTGTTGTGCATGTTGTTTGTTAATTATATGTCTTATGTTTTCTCTGTGGCATTTTCCATGTGGATCACAATTTTGATTCTTTCAAAACTTATTTTTTCATTCTTATCTTTGTTGACTTATAATTTGTGATTGCTATCTTATCTTCATGGTCACGAATTACAAGTCCTAGTCACCAGGCTATCAAACTTCAAATTGCGGTCGCGAGAATTAAGCACCACTGTGAATTTTAGTCAAAAATTCAAATTTTTTAGCATTGAAGCATGTCTTTCTAAGGAAAATTTGTCTATTACTCATAATTTTTCAAAATTCGCAGTCGTGGCTCATAGATTCATGGACACAAATTAAGGTAATCGATTAGACATTTAAGTGATTTGACTGCCAACCATTTCTATCTCTTCATCAATTCATTTCTAGCCGTTTATAGTGACTTCAAATGGCTATAAATACCCCCTTCAACAGTATCATCCTCACTTCACTTCCTACATCAATTTCTCTCTATCTCAACTCTCTAAAATCTTCAAATTCTCTTCATCCTTTTAAATGGCTCCAAAGAAGATTTCCAGAATAGACAAGGGCAAGGCGGTGGCTCAACCATCTGCACCACCTCCACTCCACCTTATGAAAGTTATTACCAAGGAGGAGAAAGAAAGGTACAAAGCCAATTCTTTCAAAATCATCCTCCCCAACAAGATTCCTTCTACCTTTCTACTAGAAACCTTAGGTATCAACACAGAGATTCATGCTTTCCTTTCCAATTTGGGCTGGAACGAGTTCATCTTTTGGGATGAACCCAGTTATGAAGAAATTATGCGGGAATTCATGTGCTCTGTCCAATTGAGTTGTAAAACCAATTCATGAGCAGGGAATACGAGTTAGTATTTTGGTATGGGTTAGTATTTTGGGCCTTTGGTAATCCTTTTAATATCACTTTTGACCAACTTGCTTCTTTCTTCAATCTTCAAGTTGAAGAAAACATTCCCTTTATAATCTTCACACTTGATGTCATCTACTCAGAATTTTGGTTAGAAATTTCAACTGAAACCAAACACGACTCAAAATCCTCTATAGCCAAACACATTAAAACCCTACACCTTTGGATACTCCATCATATCATCACATTTTTGGTAAATGCTAGAGGTAGAGGTGATGGTAACGAGAAAGTACCACAAAAAGACTTGACATTTCTTTTCTGCTTTGTTAAAAACAAACCAATTCAAACTGGCAGGTATCTTGTGGATCAATTGATTCACATGAGTACCAAACCCAAGAGCTAATTCCTTTTACCTTCACATATCATAGCCATTTACCACTTTATAGGAGCACTTGATGAGGAAAATGAGAAATTCATCACCAAGAAACTTCCCCCTTCACAAAACTTCCTCAATCTCACCTACCTTATCAATGCCAAGGGTATTCATCTAGACACCTATGTCTATACCCTAGGTGCCATTAAAGTAAAGAAAATAGAGACTTTACAAGCTTTCAAAAGGAAGGGACTAGTTATTGAAGAAGGAGCTCCATCCATCCCTCAACCAAAGCTTAAGGCAAAACTCTCCCTCACAAAAAAAAAAAAAAAAGCTTGATAAGCTGATGAGGATGATGAAAAGGAGATTTTATTCCTCTCTCGTCTTTATAGTGATATGATTGATTTGCAAGAGAAGTTAGGAGTTCCCCCTTGCCATCTTCTGGACTTCACAGAGTTTAATGATACTCATGAAGAAAAAGGCAATGATGATGTTGAGGATGGAGATGAGGCTGAAGGTGAAGATTAGTGTAAAGATAAAGAATTTTTTGAAGATGATTCTCCTACTTTCTAGTTTAGGATCTCTTTTGTATTTTTTTTTTTTTTTACAAAAATATGATCCCACACAACTTGTTTCCAAGTTTATAAATATATAAAAAGTTGTTTCTTTTCTAAAATTTTGTGTTATATGGTTGCTTTACTTCATCTGTTATATGCATTTGCTCCCTATGTTTATTTAACTACTTATCTATGTATTCTTTTCCCTTACGTGAACCCTCTTTTTGATCTTGCCAAAGCAGGAGAGATAGAAAGAATCTAAGTCTAAGGGGGAGATAAAATAACATGCAAATAATAACATAAGTTGAGGGGGGAGCATCATACTATCACTTTTAGGATTTTTTTGGAATTTCACCTTAAGTATTCATTAAATCATATTACACTCCAACTTCACATTTCTGCATTGTTTTCCCTTAGGATCAATCTAGGTTGTCAATATTAAAAAGGGGGAGATTATTGGACTAGGATGGTTAATCCAAAGTCTTGGACCTCTTTTGATCTTGACAAAGTATATTGATCATGTCTAATGTTTTTAATTAAATATTGTTTTGCAGAATTAAGTTAGTTTTTTCATTGGAAGTTGGAAGGATTGCATAATCTTCAAGAAGGCAAAGTTCATCCAAATTCGTGGTTAGTGGTTTATAATTCGTGATCAAGACATAGTTCAAAGAAAGAATGAAACTCGACCAAAAGGATTTGCGGGCATCTTCATTGTCGCGAGTCATCCAAAGATAGGAGTGCCAATCTCACAGACAAATTCGCGGTGTGTGTCATGCCTCAGTCGCGACCGCGACTTTCAAAATGATTAAAGAGGGAAGCCACTCTACCATCATAGCATGCCAAGTGTCCTAAGTATCCGTTGGAGAATAAGATTTACAAGGGCAACATTTTGGGTAGCAATCGCTGTTCAAGAAGATGAAGATTGTCCTTCAAACTGAAGAATTTGCGTTTTGAGTCACGCCCTGCACAATGAAGAATTACGATTGCAACTTTTATGAATAGTTAGACTATAGTGACTATATTCTCCTAATGGACCAATGAGGAGTTGCCACGTCAACTAGTTGTTAGACACAAACAGGTTTTTCCATTATAATTTTTGGCTCTGGTATGGAATTTTGGATTTCGCAACCGCGACTCCTACCTGACATGCAACTAATGCAGAATCTACCTAGTATATCTTAAAGATTTGTAGAGCTTTAAAGACTAACGTCTCTTTGGTGGGTATGGGGTATAAATACTGCACCAAACTATAACAAGACAGAGGAGTCATTACCTGTGTTAAAGCTCTCAATCTTTTGCTACTCATTTTCTTCTCTTCTTTATGAGATTGTAAGTGTTGGATGTGAGTATTAAACACCAATTGTAAGAAAGATTGTAGTGTGAGCCTATGAAAACACTCAAGAGAGGTTATTGTGGGAGCCTTAAAAACACATAGTCTAAAGGTTATTATGTAAGCCTTGAAAACACAAAGTGTAAAGGTTATTGTGTGAGCATTGAAAACACAAAATGTAAAAGTTAGGTGTGAGCTTAGAAACACCTGTGTTAGTGGAACACCCAATTGCAGAGAATTGGGGAGTGGATGTAGGATCGATTATTCCTGACCACTATAAATCGTATGCCTGATTTCTACTCTTCTTTGTCCCTTACTCCTAATTTTTTTTATACACCAATTCAACCCCCCTTCTTTATGCTTAGGGCTAACAAGTCTCTTCCATTAGAAGTGACCATGGAGTGAGTACACGACTTTTGAGCTCCTAGAACTCCACAACAAAATAGGGTAGTGGAAAGGAAAAATAGAACTCTTCAAGAAATGGCAAAAACCTTGTTGAATGAGTACACTCTTCCTAAGTACTTTTGGACTGAAGTTATAAACACTTCTTGCTATATCTTAAATACAGTCTTAATGAGACCCTTATTAAAGAAAACTCCCTATGAAGCCCAAGATTACATATTTTAGAGTTTTTGGTTGTTAATGTTTTATTCTAAACACTAAAGACAACCTTGGTAAGTTTGTATTTGATGAATTTGATCCCACTTCTTCAATAATAAAAAAATGTTGATGAACTTATAGGCCCCATGAGTGAGCTAAACATTTGAGAAAAAGGAAAGAATATTGATAATCTACAAGACATAAGAAATGAAAGAAATGAAGATCCACTTCTTTCTACTCCAAGCGAAGAGCAAACTCAGCTAGAAAGGGACTAGATTTTCAAGAAAGATCATCTAAGAGATCTTATCATTGGTGATCCATCAAGTTAGGTAACAACTAGATCATCTTTTATAAATGCTTGTACTAATCTTGCTTTTTTATCCTTTATTGAGCCTAGGACCATAAATAAGGCCATTAGAGATGAACATTGGGTTCTTATTATACAAGGAAAACTCAATCAATTCGATAGAAACAAAGTGTGGACCTTAGTTCCTAAACTTCATAACCATTTTCTTATTGGAACCAAATGGGTCAATAGAAATAAACTTGATGAACATGGAGGCATTGTAGGAACAAGGATTGTTTAGTAGTCTAAGGCTATAACCAAGGAGAAAGGATTGATTTTGATATTACTTTTGCACTTGTAGCCAGATTTGAAGCCATTAGAATTCTACTTACTTTTGTATCTCACATGAATTTTAAGTTATATAAAATAGATGTTAAAAGTACTTTGCTCAATAGGTACACTGATGAGGAAGTTTATATTAAACAAGTTCCTAGTTTTGAAAGCTATTGCTTTTCTAATCATGTGTTCAACCTAACCAAAGCCTTTTATGGCTTGAAGCAAGTTCTAAGAGTTTAATATGAGAGACTGAGCAACTATCTTATAGAAAATGGTTTCTCTAAAGGTTTATTAGACATAACTCTATTTTTTTAAGAAAAGGAATGAGGACATATTGTTAGTGCAAATATATGTTGATAATATCATATTTGGTGCTACTAATGTTTGCTTATGTGAAGATTTTCCTAAGGTAATCAAGAGTGAGTTTCAAATGAGTATGACGGGAGAATTCAAATTCTTCCTTAGATTATAAATCAAATAAGGATAGATGGAATCTTTATCAACCAAATGAAATATATGTGGGAACTAATCCAAAGATTTGGCATAGACAACAACAAACCTTGTAAAACTCTAATAAGCACCAACATCAACCTAAACATGGATGAACATGGTAAGAATGTAGACCAAAAGCTATACAGAGGTATGATTGGTAGTCTACTCTATCTCACAGCCTCTAGACCTGATATTATGTTCAGTGTTTCTTTATACGTTAGATATCAATCTAATCTTAAAGAGTTTCATTTGCATGATGTGAAATACCAATTTAAGTATATTGTTGGTACCCCTAACTTAGGATTTTGGTAACCTAAGAGTTCTTTATTTAAGTTAAATGCATTTTTTGATGTTGATTTTGCTTGGTGTACTTTAGATTGAAAGAATACTTTAGGCACATATTAATTACTTAGTCTTCGAATAACAAAAAGCAAAACTTAGTTGTTTTATCATCAATTGAATTTAAATATGTAGCAGTCGGCCTATGTTGTGCCCACATCTTATGGATGATATAATAACTTCTTGATTACAACATTGTTGTAAAACAAGTTGCTATTAAGTGTGATAACACTAGCACTTTAAACTTATCTAAAGATCCCATTTAATATTCTAAAAGCAAACATATAGACATTAGACATCACTTTCTTAGGGATCATACTAGTAATGACAATATTGTGTTACTAACCGTCAGTTGGTAGATATTTTCATTAAACCTCTTTTGTGATGAAAGGATGCAATTCATCAAAAGATAACTTGGTATGACTAATGGAAATACCTTGGGCCAGCTTCAAGCAAGTTCATCTTCTTCTCAGTTAATTTATACTCTTTGCTGCATGTGATAATATTTGATCACTATTGAAGTCTTTAGATTCAATAACTAAACATTTTAATTATGAATCCTATTGATTAAACTATCCAAATATTAGTTGAATTCATAATCAATTCATTGAATTTGATTAATAACATTCATCAACTAAGCCTTTAAAATGAAGCTTTTTGTTTAAGTAGCATGGACGATGACCATTATGTATCTCACAATGACCATGGTGTCACATGTCAATTTTTTCATTTTGATTTTGTTGGTCTCTATGATCATTTGCGTTTCCCTAATAACTATTGTCACCACTTCAATGGCCATTGCAAACTGGCCGCGATCGTTGTCTAAAGAGCACTTTGAAGACCAAACTAATGGTAATGTCTAATGGTCATTGCCTAACTTGCAACAACCGTTGAACATATCTAATGGTCATATTTTTAAAAATGGGAACTTGTTGAACTTTTTTTTAAACCCCCTCAAAACTTTAAAATCTTTTCACTTTCTACTATTTCCTTGCTTTCTCTTTATCTCTCTTTCTTAATTTTGTTACAATTTTCTACACTTTCCTTTGATTAATCACTCATGGCACCCAAACCAAATTCCATAAAGAGATATAAACAACTAGTTAGGAAGAACCCTGAACCTTCTTACACTAGCTCTAGCTTTGACACTAAAGAGAATCTTGCTTCTAGATTACTCAACAAAAGAAGAAAAGTGCAAAACCTTTGAATTTAGAATCACAATAGAAGAAGAAAACTAAAATAGCTCATAAATCTAAGGGCAAAGGGAAGACCATTGAAATAAAGCTTACTCTCAAACTAGGTTTAAAGCCTACAAATGATCCCCTATCTCAATAATTTCATCTCAAAGATGAAAAGGAAATACAAGTGGCTCAAAAAATGCTAAAGAGACAATTAGGTGATACAAAATTTCTAGAGTGGATTAACTTGCAAAAGTACAATTTGGTAGAGCAAGTTGAAGATTTGATGATATGAATAGGATGGGAGTTATTCTACCATATCAAGAGACCTTTTACTTAGAGCTAACTATGGAATTTCTCATAACCCTATAAGTCTTAGGTAATGATTGTGATGTCTATACTGAAGCTGGCACAATCAAATTCAGGCTATTTTTGAAGAAATACAAGATTAGGCCAAATGACTTCGATAGGTGTCTTAATACTACCAATACTAGTTTGACAGAGCCTCCTCCAATCTTTAAAGTAGATGTTAATCAGTTTTGGAAATCCATCATTGATGGGACTATAAACTACAACAACAACAATAATAAGGTTTCAAAGATCAAGAGCCAAGCCCTAAAGATTGCCCATAGGTTCATTATATGGAATATTACAGTAATTGGCCAATCAAATGGTAACTACACCATGATGTACTTGTTTTGGCCTCTGATGCATGAAGAATAAGCAAAAGGTGGTTGTTGCTGTGGAAAATTGATAGGAAAATTAATAAGCCCAATGCCTTTGTGATGTCTTCTTTGATCACAAAGATTGCAAAGTTTGTGAAAACCATCCCCTACTGAGGTAGAGCTCAAGTATTATGACATGATACTAGAGAAGCTGCCTGACAATGAGCCTATTAGAGAAAAAATACTACTGAACCTGGAGATTCTACAAAGATTAGGCAAAGGGTTGATTAAGAAAGTGCTTGAGGAAGGAAAAATTCCTCAAAAAGAAAAGGATAATAAGAATATTGAAGAAGCTATCAAGGTAGGGATTGTAGCAGCAGAAAGGTTAGGAACTTGTACACCTATTCCATTTACTCCTTCTCTCTCTTCCTTTGAGTAAAGAGTGCTTCAGCAGTAGGAAGCACTTATTACTACTGTTAAGAGAGTTGTAGTCTCTTCCACTTCCCTTCACCAGAATGTGAACCAGCTTACACTTAACACTTGATTATATTATGGAAGAGTTGAATCAATATCTTACAAGTCCAAGTGCTTAAGAGCAGTAAATGGTTCCACCTGACTACGAAGACACTTCTTCCAAGCAATAAAATCCCCCATAAGAGTCTATGGAATCTACACTGCCAATAGAGCCTAAGAATCAAGAGCAACTCAAAGAGCCAAAATCATATTTAGAACCTTAAGATGAAACCCATTCCTCTCCTTCCAAAGCCATTTCTCCTCATTACTCATCTACATAATTATTTTTATTGCATTTCTTTTTGTTTCTTTTGTTTTCAAAAATAGCTGATGTTGGATGTTCAAAATGTAACCCTTGCAAGTGCACAAATCGCTTAAGTAATACAATGATAAGTAGAGATCGTTTCTATGAGGATCGTTTCATAAGTACCAAAGAACTAAAATTTTCTATTATCTAGTAAACAAATAATGAAAGGATAATAAATAAAAAAATTGCAAAAATAATTAAACAAAACTAAAATTAAATGAAAAGTAAGTCTATATGATAATTATTTTCAAGGAATTTGGATACACCATAATAGCATTCCATAAATATATCAAAAGAATTATTTCAATTGAGATTGAGTTGTGCTTAAAGATGAATTTTCCTAATTTACCCAATAATCTCTCTCTCTCTCTCAAGCATTGAGTTTATTAGGTCACAAAATTCAATAACAACGCATTAAACTTCATGAATAATCCTTGAATATCTCTAGAAGTCGAGCCTACTCTCATAGTCTCAATCTCTTAGTTTAATATATTAGGACTAACCCTAGACTTCTACTCTCGCTCCATCATCTAGAATCTCAAATATTGCACATATGCGGTTATTCATAGAAATAAGATCAATTAAGCTTAAACTTATTAAATCAAGGCACCAAACACAATTAAAGTAAAAATCACTTCATAGATTCATGAAATAAATGTTGGACTTTCACCCTAATATCTAGAATTAAAGAATTAGTTCATCCTAATAGAAGTAAAAGAAACAAAGAAGAAAGAATCCATTGAACTGAATATAAGAATTTCCAAAGAAAAGTCTTACTAAACAAAAATAATGAAAACCCTGAGAGATAATTTATTCTTCGATCTTCACAAAATCTTTTTATTTGGTATAAATCTTAGATCCAACTTTCTCTCTTAAAAATCTGCTATTTTTTATCCCAAGAATCTCTATCCAAATAGGTGAAATCTCTATTTTAAAAGGCAACGTGCATTGCATTTTAAAATTTGGATCTAATGTTTTGCATGGTCTGATGCATGGTCCATGTAATAGCCCCACACTTAACTGCTTACACAATTCTGCTTTGTTGACTGGCTAACTTTGCATAGCCTATGCAACACTACTGAAAACTTCAATTTAACTATTTTTTAAGAGATTTCTATGCAAACATAAAAGAGACATAAATTAATTTATTCAAGAGAAAAAATACCATAAAAACCAGAAAAATTCCTAATTCCTAACATAAAAACATGCACCAAACGAATCTCTATCATTGGACAACATATCTTTTATAATGTAAACTATTGTTTATATTCCCTTAAAATGAATATATGGTTCATTTATGCTTTCTTATTTTATCTTTTAGTTATTGTTTGCCCCTTTTTGATAATGATAATGGGAGAGAAATAAGAAATAAAATGGTGCATATAATATAAGCATATCTAAAGGGGAGTAAAATGATGATTCATGGATGAAAAATCATGCAAGGATAAATCAAGGATAAATAAATAACTAACACTTAGAAGAGAAATTAAAGAGAAACATGATAACCCAATGCTTAACCTTAATAGATTAAGCGGATGTTAAGATTTTGATCACTTAACATATATATTCTTATTATTTTTGTAAGATTGTTTGTCACCATAAAAAATGAGGAGAATGTTAAGCCTCAAGGTTCCAATTATTGTTTTGATGATCACAAACAAGTTAAAGAGCTAATCATTGTCTAAGTTTTTTTTTTGTTAGAACTTGCAAGTACATAAAATCTTTAGACTATGTTGATTAGAGAAGGAATTATGTTTAAAAACTCAAAGTATATATAGTAAAGATAAAGGTAAACTCAGCTTAACAAACCACCGATGTTGTCTTCATCCAACAGGCATTGTGTACCTGTCAACGAGCATTGAGATATTACATTAAGTGTTGGAGAAACACTCCAGCTTATGTATAGCTTGGTGGACCTCTCAAAAGGCATTACCCAAATTTCCAATAGGTGTTGGACAACTGCATAGACATAACTATGCATATTAAACCTCGTAATAGGTTTTGCATTTTCATAATGAGCATTGATCTTGCCTTCACAACAGACATTGCACTTTCATAACAGGAGTTGGAAAAAGTGTGTTTGGTTGAGTAAAGCTTGCTAGAACACAAGACGAATGTTGGTCCTTAATAATAGCCATTGAAAAAATTCTCTAGCTTATGCCAAGTCTCTAGACCCCCTAATAAGGCACACTCAATATCTCAACTAGCATTAAACACATTCAATAAACATAAAAAATTTATTAATAAATGGTGAAAAAATAGTTTAGTTTAAGCTATGACATTTGAACCCCTCAATGAGGGAGATTTATATCTCAATAGGAGTTGAAGGTATTGGCAATGGGCAACTGTTGAAGGACTTATGTAAATCTTATAAAGCAGAGCATCATTCTTATACTTTCTGGGAATCAACAAAAGGTATTGATCTTCCTCCAATGAGTATTGAGGTTAAAATTAATGACCATTGTTTTTATCCAACGATCATTTAAGAAAAAGTGGTTAAAACAATAGTCAAAATCAAAGGTAGAGCCCTAAGCCAATTTCTCTCTACCATCTAGTCCTAAGGGGCATTTTAATTGAGCCAATGACTATTGGAGGTGTATTTTGTTTAACAACTCCCTATTTGCATGAAATCAATGATGGTTGATGCCTTAATAATGAGTGTGGAGACTGCTCAATGGGCATTGACAGTCTACAGTTGTAATATAAAGTGACATTTTTTTTTCTAATGGCTCATTCTTTGTTCATGCTATAAAAGGGACCTGCCCTTAACAAAAATAAATAGAGAACTATTCTATTAATTGAGTATTATATTATGAAAGCTTTTTTTAATAAAAAAGGTGAACAAAGAGTGATATAACAATCAAGAGAAATTCATCTTTCCAAGCTTACAAGAGTTATCTTCAAAATAAAGTTTGAAGAATAAGCTTTCAGAAATTCTTTTCACATTCATAACCTTATCAAACATACCTTATGAGAAGTACTTTTTGTTGCTTTATTGCTTGAGTGGAAAAGTTTTTTTTCCTCATTCTTATTTAAGGAAGCTTTAGGTTGGAAAACCTAGAAAACTAGATCTTGTGAAAGGTGTAAAGTAATACTTAGAAACTATTTTGGGTTAAGGTTAAGTAGTAGTTGTGAACTATTTGTAAGAGATGGATGAAGCCTAAAAATCTATCTCTTGTTAAGGGTTGGTAAGTTCCCAAAAACTTAGTTGTGTAAAGGTTGTTGATAACACTTTAAACTATTAATATAATGAAGGTTATTGTGGAAATACTAAAGGAGAGGATGTACGTAAGTTGTGTTGAACCTTCATAAATCTTGTGTGTTAATTCTTCATCTATTTTCACACTTAGTTTTAATTTTTATTACTTGTCATTGCCTTATTCAACCCACCCATTCTAGGTCATAAAGGGATAACAAAAATTATAGGATAGAGCTTAAGAGATGATTCTTTTATTCTCTTGCAGATAGTTAGAAATTTAAAAACTAAATTCTTATATACTTCTTTAATCTTCACAAACTTATATCATGCCATAACTTCAAATACTTCATAATTTGTTTTTCAATTTTCATAACTTTTACGCATGACTAGTCCAAAAATCAGCTATATTAGATGTTCCTTTAGAATATCTTAATGGTCAACTCCTTTTGTTCATTGAGAGGGAAAGAAAGGCTATAGGGAGCTATATTAAAGCCATTTAGGTGAGAAGAGGATGGCTTAGAACTATGTATTTTTATTGTTTTTTTTTTTTTTTGCTTAAGGTATTTCTTAGATGAAGGAACTTGAGGGCTTAGTTCTTTCCCGCTTGGGTATCCTTAGAGATCAACTATAAGGATGGTTGAGGAGAAGACTATTAACCCCAAGATGCATAAGGAAATGCCTTAATCTTTGGATATCTTGAATGATAACAAAAGTTTGAGAAGTTTTAACTTATATTTAAGTGTTTTTATTTAGTGAATGGTTGTTTTAGTAGGTTAAGAGTCCATGTATGGTCTAAACATAAAGTAGAAGGTAAACAAAGAAAATGGCTAAGCATTAAAATGAATTTTTAGTTTGAAGTATAATGATGGAACACTTTTTGTAAGTGAATATCCATTCAAGGAAGAAGCCATTTTAATTCAGGCTACTAAAGAAAACTGAATAATATATAAAAGTAGTTACACTCCCCATTTGTAATGGAATAAACTAGTTCAAAGAAGAGAGTGACCTTATTCAATATGAATAAAATTGGAGAATGGCTATATCCAAAATCTGTGAATAATCTAAAATTGATTTAAATGAACTATTCAATAGAAATGAACAACCTCTACAACCAAGAAGCTTAAAAAACCATAAGTGAATAGCCAAGTTGAACAATACCATTCAAGGATAAATTTCCATTTAGTTAGTAATAAATAGTTTATAAGCTTTTTGTATATTGAAGGGCAAATGCCCATTTAATTGGTAATGACTAATTTCTAAGTTATTTTTATGTCTACTTGGACCTTTAAGTTTCTTAAGGACCTTAGTATGAACTTGAGAAAGGTTAGAAATGTTATAATTATACTAAGATAAGGCGTAAAAGCCCTAGATATTTTTTATTGTATTTTATATGAAGCTAGCTTTACTAAATATATCTTGTATAAAACAAAGTGGGATTTCTTTGAGCATTAATTATTATGTACTATCCATTTAGACGCTTGAGTATCTTTTTGTATTTAGGCCTACAAAAAGAGAGATTACTCCTACATCTGCAAAAGAGAAGATTATTCTTACACCTATAAATTATGGGAGCTTACGGAGACGAGTAGGCACATTATGGAACCTTTTAAAATATTGTGTGTCGTCTTTCTTCCTTCCTCAAATACATTATTATTTGTTTAAGATTGGTGATTAGTTCACAAAATCAAATAAGGGTCATTGCTTTTCTATTCCTTGTTAAACAAATATATAAAATATTTCTCTTGAGCCTATAAAAAGAGAGATTACTCCTTCACCCATCAAGAAGAAGGTTATTTCTACACTTGTAAAATATGGGAGCTTAAGGAGACGAGTAGGCTTATTATCGATCCTTTATAAAATATTGTGTGTATTGGACTAGGTTGGTTAAACCTAAGTCATGAACCTCTTTCAATCTTGACATTAGAGATTAATTAGTTCTAATGCTTTTATTAAGTGTTGTTTTGTAGATTCTAAGTTAGTTTTTTTTCATTAGAAGTTGGATGAAATTTAAAATCTCCAACCTTGAGAAGTTCATCCAAATTTGCGATGTGTTTATCCTAAATTGCGACCATGAATCAGTCATAAAGATGGATGAAGCTAGGACAGAGAAATTTGCAGACGAATTCATAGCCGTGACCTAGCCGAAGAAAGTGAGCTTAAGTCATAGAGGAATTTGCGGTGGGTATCACGTCTAGTTCGTGACTGCGACTTTCATAGTAACAAAGGAGGGAACCAAAGTATCCGTTGAAGGTCAAAAATCACAAGGGCGAATTCATGGTTGTGGCCGTGACTTAAGAAGCAAAAATTTCATCTTCAAATAGAGGAATTCGCGATCTCAGTCACACCCAAGGCAAAGACAACTCGCAATCAGGTCTTTTAAGAAGCAGGTAGAATTCAATGACTACATTTCTTAGATAACCAATGAGCAGTTGACATGTGGAATAGTTGTTAGACATAGGATGGGATTCTCTACCGTGATTTTCGGCTCCTTAGTGAAAATTGAAAATTCAAGACCGCAAAATGGTAGTAGCGACCGTGACTTCCACCTGACAAGCATTTAATGAAAAATCTGCCTAGCACAACTTGAAGATTTATTGATTGTTTTAGAGTAACATATGTTTGGTGGATGTGGGCTATAAATATTCCACTAAACAGATGTAAATGCAAGAGAATTCATTAATTTGTAACCAAACTCTTGCCAATTTGCTACTCATTTCTTTCATTCTCATTTATGTGTTATTAATTGTTAGGTGTAAGCAATAAATACCATTGTAAGAAGTTGGGAGTTAGCCTAGATTTAAAACTCTTGTAAGAGGTTGAAGTGTGAGCCTATATAAAACACTTGAGAGAGATTGTTATGTGAGCTTAGAAAACACAAGTTGTAAGGTTGTTGTGTAAGCCATAAACACAAGCTGTAGAAGTTTAGTGTGACTTTGGAAACACTAGTTTAGTGAAGTGAAATACTTAATTGTGAAGAATTGGGGAGTGAACGTAGGGTTTGTTAATACCAGAACCACTATAAACCTTTGTGTTATTTCTTGTTATCTTCTTATTCACCTTTAAAACACTTGAACTCACCTTCTTAATTTTAAAAATAACAACCAGTTCAACCCCTATTCTTGGTGCACTAGGCTAACAAGTGGTATTAGAGTCAAGTCTCACTAAAAATCTTAATTGTGTGAGTAAAGATCATGGCATAAGAAGGTATCCACACCTACCTCAAGCCTTATTTTGATTAAACAGACTATACTTATTGAAAGTATAGGATGAAGATCTATCTAAATATTGATGTGGTGGATCTATAGGATATTATTGCTAAAGAGTGGAAGCCACCCACCAAAGCGGTGGATGGGAGTGAGGAGTTAATCCTTAGAGAAGAATGGGTTGAAACACACAAAAGATCCAATGGAAAAAATAAAAGAGCTATGATAATCCTTCTAAGTTGTCTCTCAAGAGAAGAAATTGGAAGGGTTCAATATTGCCAAATTCCTCGTGGTATTTGGAAGGCATTGGAGAACTATCTTGGCGGCACCACCTTGGTGAAATCCAGCCAATTTGAGATGTACGTGATAGTGTAGGAGCTATTCATGATGAAGGAGGAAGAAAACATAATAGATATGACAAATCGGCTCTTAGCTATTGTCACTAACATGAAGAAGTTCGGTAGAGTTCTCACAAATCACAAGGTAAATTCCAAAAATTAGAAATCTTTGCCTCTTGAGAAATTTAGTGATAGAGTGTGCAACATCCAAAAATCTAATCTAAAAATAGGGAAGATACCAATGGATGTCTTGATAGGCAAACTCTTGATTCATGAGTTGGCCCTAAAGAAAGATGAAGAAATGAAGAGAATGAGAGGTCAAAGGGAGAAATCAGAAAAACCAGAAAAAAAGGACCTTGGCACTCAAATCATCTTCAAAGGAAAAGGAAGTAGAAATAACCTTAAGTGAATAGGAGAGTGACAGAAGGAGGAGAAACTTGCAATGCTTTCTAAAAGAACCAAAGAGCTTATTAGAAGAAGAAAAGAAAGAAGAAACTTTATGAAAGCAACTCCAACTCTTAAAGAGAGATCAAATGAAGTCACTTATTATGAGTATGGCAAGCAAGGCCACATTAAGTATGATTGCCTTAAGTTAAAGAAGAAGAAGAGCTTCAAAGCCACTGGGGATGATAGCTCAAATGAAGATGTTAAAGAAGAAGAGATTACCAACATAGGCTTCATGGTTCAAAAGGACTCTCCTAATGAGGTAAGTTCTTCTCTTCATTCTTATTTTGAATATGATGACTTAGATGATGTAAATGATGAGCTTTAGAAGCTCTCATCATGAAATGTGACAAATATAAGTCACAAATGAAAACTTATAAGAAGAAGTGCAATAAATTAAAGGATGAATTCAAATCCTTGAATATCCTTATAAGTGAATTGAGAGCTTTAAATGAAGAACTCAAGAAGTCAATGGAAATTCTTTCCAAATCATCTTCATCTCTAGCCTCATTAAGAAAAGAGAATGACTCTTTGAAAGGAGAAGTCATTAAGCTTAGAAGCTCTATCTCTAAGTTTCATAAGGGTAACAAAGCTTTTGATATACTTATAGTATCATAAAGAGCTCCCTTGATTAGGCATGGTTTATACTTCAATGGAGCCTCTTCTTCTACATCTCCATCCACTACTTTCATTAGAGCCTCAACACCTCAAACTTCAAGTATTGAGGTTGTTGGAAAGAAAAATGCCTAAAGCATTAAACCCCCAATGCCTAAGGGCAATGGGAAAGTGCAACAAGGCTCAAGGCCTATGTCTAAAAAGGCCAATCATGCTTACATGTACAATGAAAGTCATGATAATTCACATACACACATAAAATACACACTTATACCTATTCATACATGTCTATACTCTCATACACATCATGTTGGTATAAGAAAACCCCCCACTTATACTAAGGCATTACACAGGAGGAAGACATCTAGGTCTAAACTCTAATGCCATTATTGCATGAAGTGTATACACAAAAATATTTTTTGTTACATTAGGAAGGCACTCTTCAAATTGGGGGATCCTTTAAAACCTAACTCCTTAGGACCCAATTATGCTTGGGTACCAAAGAAAAGATGATTTATTTATGTTGTGTATAGGTGTTTGGAAGCCACCAATGAATTAAATGATTGGCATGTGGATAGTGGATGCTCAAAGTACATAACGGGCAATAGGAAGCTATTCATGGCCTTAAAGGCAAAAGAAGGTGGTAATGTCACATTTGGTAATAATGCCAAGGGTAAGATAATTGGCATTAGAACCATTAGTAAGAATGGTTGCTCTTTAATTAATGATGTCTTGTTAGTTGATGACTTGCAACATAATTTGCTTAGTGTAAGTCAATTATGTGACAAAGATAATAAAGTCACCTGAGAATATCGAGTTACCACTTTAGTGGATAAAAGTTAGTTTTCAAGGGTGAAAGGAAAGGCAATACCTATCTAATTGACTTATACAATTTGGCTAACCAATGTATGTCTCTTAGTAATGAAGATTGGCTATGGTATAAAAGGCTTGGACATGCTAACATGGATTTATTACAAAGCTTATAAGAAAAAAAGCTAGTTGAAGGTCTTCCCAAGCTAAAGTTTTATAGAGACAAGACATGTGGTCCTTGCCAAATGGGGAAACAACATTAATCCTCCTTTAAAGCAAAGAACATTGTAAGTTCATCTAGACCTCTTCAATTGATTCATATGGACTTGATACGACCTACTAAGAGTGCTAGTTTAGGTGGAAAATATTATGCACTAGTCCTAGTTGATGATTACTCTAGGTTTACTTCGATGTCTTTTCTAGCTCATAAGTATAATACTTTTGATGCTTTTAAAAGTTTTATAAAAAGAATTCAAAATGAAAAGTGTTGCTTCATTTCTTCTATAAGAAATAACCATGGAAAGGAATTTCAAAATGAGTCTTTTGAATCTTATTGCCAAGAGAATAGGATTTTTCACAACTTTTCAACTCTTAGAACACCATAACAAAATGGTGTTGTAGAGAGGAAAAATAGAACAGTAGTGCATATGGCTAGAACTATGCTCAATGAGTATTCTTTGCCAAATTACTTTTGGGCCGAAGCCATTAATACTTCGTGTTATATTGCAAATAGAGTTTTTAAAAGACCTATTCTCAATAAAACCTCTTATGAGCTATGGAATGGTAGAAAACCTAAGATATCATATCTAAGAGTATTTGGATGCAAGTGCTATATATTGAATACTAAGGATAATCTTGGGAAATTTGACTCAATGAGGGTATTTTCTTTGGGTATTCCAGCTCTAACAGGGCCTATAGGGTCTTTAATAATAGTTTAATGGTTGTTGAAGAGTCTATGCACGTTATATTTCATGAATCCAGAAAGCTTGATCTTGGGAAAGGTACTTTTTATTGATGATGTTATAGATGATTTTGATAAATTAGAATTAGAACATACTACAAGAGAGGACGACAAAGATAATGGTAAGGATAAGTTATTAAAAGTAGATAAGGATCCTCAACATCAATAAAAAGAATTGCTAAGTTTAGATCTACCCAAAGATTGGAGATTCTCAAAGCATCACCCCAAAGATTTAATCATTGGTGATACTTCAAAGGGTGTAAGTACTAGATCTCAACTCAACTTTTTAGATAACAATCTTGCTTTTGTTTCTCAACTCGGCCAAAATCTATAAATAAGGCTTTTGATGATGAGAGTTGGGTGATTGCTATGTAAGAGGAACTCAACCAATTTGAGAGAAACAATATATGGGAACTTGTTTTTAAGCCCAAGGAACACCCAATTGTAGGTTACAAAAGGGTGTCTAGGAACAAGTTAGATGAGCAAGGATTCATCACTAGGAATAAGGCTAGATTGGTTGTAAAAGGCTACAACCAAGAGGAAGGCATAGACTATGATGAAACCTATGCCCCTGTTGCAAAGTTAAAGGCTATTAGGATTCTTTTAGCTTATACATGCCATATGAGTTTTAAATTATTTCAAATGGATGTCAAGAGTGCTTTTCTAAATGTTGTTATTGAGGAGGAAGTTTATGTTAAACAACCTCCTGGTTTTGAATCACATAATTTTCCAAATTATGTTTATAAATTGAATGAAGCTTTATATGGGTTGAAACAAAGTCTAAGATCTTGGTATGAAAGGCTTAGCTATTTTCTTTTAAAAAATGATTTTGAAAAGGGAAAGGTTGACACAACTTTATTTGTAAAAAGGCATAAATATGATACACTAATAGTATAAATTTATGTTAATAATATCACTTTTTGTGCTACTAATGAATCTCTATGTGAGGATTTTGCAAAGTGTATGACTAGATAATTCAAAATAAGTATGATGGGAGAGCTCAAGTTTTTCCTTGGTCTACAAATCAAGCAAACCAAAGAAAGGATCTTCATCAACCAAGCCAAATACACAAAGGACATACTCAAGAAATTTGGGATGGATGGATGCAAAGTAGCAAAAACACCCATGAGTGGTACCATCAAATTGGACAAAGATGAATCGGGAAAGACGACTGATGAAAAGAGATATCAAGGTATGAGCGGTTCACTACTTTATTTTACTGCTTCTAAACCTAATATTATGTTTAGTGTATGTATGTGTGTTAGATTTCAATCCTGTCCCAAAAAGTCACTTTTGAATGCTGTCAAAAGAATTTTCAAATATTTGAAACAACAATTGAAGGACTACGGTAAGGCTATTGATCACATTCCTATTAAATGTGACAACAAAAGTGCAATTAATCTATCTAAGAATCCCATCCAACATTCTACGAGCAAACTTATAGATATTAGACATCATTTTCTTAGAGATCATGTCCAAAATAGTGATGTTGTGTTAGAATTTATAGACACAATTCATCAACTTGCAAATATTTTCATTGAACCTCTCAATGAAGAAAGGTTGAACTTCATTAAGAGAGAATTGGGAATGCTTGATGGAAATTCGCTAAAGTGAAAAATATTATATTTTGGTCAATTGCTATGTGTTGGTTATTTGTCATATTTATCTTTGGATGTCTTAATTTTAAATGCAATTATGCTTTTCTATGTCAATTTGCAAAAATTAAGCATCAATATATTATGTGGATCACAACTTTAAACATCAAGTTTTACTTTTTGTTTGTTTTTTTCTTTCTTGCCTTGTAATTTGCTGTCGTAATTTGTTGACTCACGATAGTGAATTACAGATTCATTTTACCCGATTGACAATTATCAATTTAAGGTTGTGAATTTTGCTCTCCACTGTGAATTCAATCAAAAATTCAAATTTCTAATTGTTGTACACACTGATTCTAAATGATTTTTTTGTCTGCTACTCACATTTTTCAAAATTAACGGTCACTATTTTTAATTTGTGATTGTGAATTCTAGTAACTACTCACATTAATTTGATTTGACCGCCAACCATTTCCAACCTTTCATTATTCACATTCTAGCAATTTCTAGCCATTTGAACACCTTTTCTATACCTATATAAATCCCCCTAAATAGTGACTTTCATCACCACTTACACCAAATCAATCTTATCTTCTCTCCTACTCTCAAATATCTCAAAACTTCCTACCCCCTTCAATGGCTTCTAAGAGGGCTTTAAGTGCAGAGAATGGCAAAACAATAGCCTAACCCTTTGGGCCACCTACTCGACATCAGATGAAAAGGATTACCAAAGAGGAGAAGGATCGCTATAAGGCCAATGCGTCCAAGATCATCCTTCCAAACAAAAATCCTTCTACATTTCTTCTAGAGTCTCTGAGGATCAAAATGAGATCCACACATTTCTCTCCAATTTAAGATGGAACGAATTAATTTTTTAGGACGAGCCCAAATATGAAGAAATTGTGAGAGAGTTTATGTGCATCATGACTCTAAGCCGCAGAGCTAAATCCCACATTGTTCGTGTGTTTACAGACCCTTACTTTGTAGCTTTCAAACAATTATCCAACCTTTTCAATCTTCAAGTTGGAGATAACGTTCCATTCATTATCTCCATACTTAATGCCATTTACTCTGAGTTTTAGTCTAAAGTTTCTATCGAGACCAAACCTGATCCCAAAACCTCCTTAGCCAAATACATCAAAACCCTTTCTTTTTGGTTGCTTCATCGTATCATCACCTATTTTATTAATGCTAGGGGTGATGGTAATGAAAAGGTATCCCAAAAGGACCTTACTTTCCTTTTTTGTCTTGTTAAAAACAAGCCCATCCAATCTGATCATTATCATATAGATCAATTGATTCACATGAGCACTAAACCTAAGAGTCAATTTCTTCTTCCTTCCCATGTGATGACCATTTACAAATATGTTAGTACTCTCAATAAGGAAAATGAAAAATTCCTCACAAAGAAAGTCCTTCCTTCCCAAAATTTTTTGGACCTCCAACCTTATAAATGCAAAAGCCATCCACCCAAATTCCTATGTCTATACGTAGGATGCTTTTAGGGCCAAAAAGCTAGAAACATCTTAAGCCTCCAAAAAAGAAAAGGTTTTATCATTGAAGAGGGAGGAATACTAGTCCCACCTCCTCAACCACAATCTAAGACCAAGATATCTCTTCCCACTATCAACCAAAAGTTAGATAAGGTGATAAGGATGTTGAAGAGATGATTTCTCCTTCTCTCCTACCTATATAGTGACCTGGCGGACCTAAAAGAGAAAATGGGTGCTCCTGCTTATCATCTTCTAGATTTCAACGATAATGAAGACACCCCGAAGGAATAAGACAACCAAGAGGTTGAGGATGAAGACGAAGCTAATGGAAGAGGAGACAATAAAGAGCAAGATGATTTTGGAGATGATGACAGTTCTTCAATCTTCTAAACTAGTTTACTTTGTTTTCTTTGTTTAAAACTTTGATGTATATTTGTTGATCCCACAGTTAATAAATAAATAAAAGTGTTTTAATTTGCAATTCTTTGTTTCCTATACTATGTGATTGATATTTGTTATATGTGATTGCAATTTTTATGATTTTATAAGTCAATATTTGCTCTTTATGATCACTTTATCTCATTTTTATGCATTTTATTTGATCTTTTCCATTCACCTTCCTTTTTATCTTGACAAAAGGGGAGAGAATTGTATGAAGAAAAGAGTTTGGTAGAGAAAAATATAGGTTAAGGAGGAACATATTTTTGAGTACTTAGAATTTTTTGATCATTGATTAGAATTTCTTTAAGTAATCATTGATCATTTCATCATTAACCATCCCAACTTCACAACTCATGCATTTGACTTTCCATAAAATCATTCTAAGTTGTCAAAATCAAAAAAGGGGAGATTGTTGGACTAAGTTAGTTAAACTTAAGTCATAAACCTCTTTTGATCTTAACAATAAAGATTGATTAGTTCTAATACTTTTATTAAGTGTTGTTTTGCATATTCTAAGTTAGTTTTTTTTCATTGGAAGTTGGATGGAATTTAAAATCTCTAACCTTGAGAAGTTCATCCAAATTCGCAGTGTGTTTAATTTAAATCGCGATCGTGTATCAGTTATAAGAATGGATGAAGCTAGGCCACATAAGTTTGTGGGCAAATTCACAGCCACGAACTAGCAAAAAAAAAAGAGCTTAAGTCATAGAGGAATTCACGGTGGGTATCACGACTGGTTAGCGACCGCGATTTTCATAGTGATAAAGGAAGGAACTAAAGTCACAACCACAACATGCCAAGTGTTCAAGGTATCCGTTGAAGATCAAAAATCATGAAGGCTAATTCATGGTGGCGATCGCGACTCAAGAAGTTGAAATTTCATTTTCGAGCAGAGAAATTCTAGGTCTCAGTCGTGACAAGGTAAAGACAACTCATGAACGCGACTTTTAAGAAGCAGGTATAACACAAAGACTACATTTCTTGGATAACCAATGAGTAACTGACACGTGGACTAGCCGTTAGACACAAGACGAGGTTCTCTGCTGCTATTTTCAGCTCCTCAGTGGAAATTAGAAATTCGCGACTGCAAAATGGTAGTAGCGACCGAGACTTCCGCCTGACAAACATTTAATGCAAAATCTGCCTAACATAACTTAGAGATTTGTTGATAGTTTTAGAGTATCATCTCTTTGGTGGATGTGGACTATAAATACTCCATTAAATAGATGTAAATGCAAGAGAATTCATTAGTTTATAACCTAACTCTTGCCAATTTGCTACTCATTTTTCCAATTTGCTACTCATTTCTTTCATTCTTACTTATGCGTTATTAATTGTTAGGTATGAGCAATAAGCACCACTATAAGAGGTTGAGAGTTAACCTAGATTCAAAACTCTTGTAAGAGGTTGAAGTGTGAGCCTATATAAAATACTTGAGAGAGGTTGTTATGTGAGTCAAGAAAACACAAGTTGTAAGGTTGTTGTGTGAGTCATAAACACAAGCTGTAGAACTTTTGTGTGAGCTTGGAAACACCAATTTAGTGAAGTGAAATGCCCAATTGTAAAGAATTGGGGAGTGGATATAGGGTTTGTTAATACCTGAACTACTATAAACCTTTGTGTTATTTCTTCTCATCTTCTTATTAACCTTTAAAACACTTGAACTCACCTTTTTAATTTTAAAAACAACCACCAATTCAACCCCCCTTCTTAGTGTACTAGGCCAACACTATCACTTCTTTCTTCCTCCCTGTACTTTATTACTTATTTGAGAATTAAGTGGAAGAATGTGATTCATTTTGTTGTAAAAATAAACCCATGCTTGAAGAAACTTTTTATTTAAAAGTTTTTAGAAGACCATGTGATCCTTATCACGAATCTTCAAAGCCATTAGAGGAACTTGCAATTACGGATTTTGGGTTTTTATGTAAAGTAGATTTCCTTTTTCTTGATTTTCCATGTGTTTGATTCATTTGGTTTTAAAAATTTGAGAAGTGTTTTTATGGAAGGTTCGAAAGAGCTATGTAGGGTTACCAAAAGTGATAAAAATGAAATAAAGTGAAATAAGTTAATAATCCCCTTCTACATCCTTAGAAATTAGACATATAGAGTTAGCTAATGGTTTTTTTAAATAGTTTGAACAAGTTTCAATGAATGAATGGATCCACTTAGTTAGCTTGATACGAGCATGGACAAAGTGAATTAGGCCATTCATTATGAATAAATTTCAATTAACATCCATAAACATTTGAACAAGACATTCATGAATTTGAATGATTATTTGTGGAAGAATGTAACGACCATTCTCATTTATAAATCATAGCATTCATGTCCAAAAATGCATATACAAGAAGGTTTATTCATCATATATACAAAATCCAACATGTATTTAATGTACATATATGTTAACTAATGTTTAATGCTAGTGACTATAAACTGATTCCTATCTAGATATATGTACATGATACAAGGAGAGAGAGAGTTGAAATTCAGCTGACGACTTGTGGCCCATGTGTCTATATGCAAAACTCTATGCACTAACGTATCCAAACCTTATACTTCAGTATCTGAAAAACATAATACCAATTTGGTGAGTCACGACTCAATGAATGAAAATAATAGTCAAATTTTTATGGCACAACTGACAAACAAATATCATCAAGATACATTACAAATATAAGAATTGACTATGCAAGTGTGAGTGCAAGAGATTGATTTTTGTCGTGACCTTGCAAGGCAAACACTACTCCTAGGAATTCATGTGATTCAAGTGATATTTGATTTTGCTAGCTAGCATATAGCAAGTGAATCATTTGATTAATAACATGTGCCAATAGGAAATATTGGTCCTTTTTCAAAGTGATTTGCAAGTGTTTGACAAGCCGGTCACAACATCCTTTTAGTTCCATGTGTAAGTGTTCATTCATAATGGTATACCAAGTAATCATTAAGAGTATATAATTCTCACTTGACTTGTATTCACATGCAAAATGTAACAATTCAATCACATATATGTTTAATAGAACATAATCATATCATAAAATTATTACACATACACATTAGAATCTAATTATGGTTTTTACTCATGTTTTGATGTCACCAACCATTGTGTTAGGTTTGGTTCTCTCTCTAGGGCTTCCTCAAAGTGTTGAGATCCTAAAATTTGATAAATACATGGTTTAAGTATGTCAAAATTAGTATGAATACTTGCTATACATCTATCACATGATCCATGCAAGTAGACCTAGTGTTTATGCATATTTTCCTTATTTGGCAGCTTAATCTTGCTACACTCTCATAGCAATAACTTTATATATACTTATCCAAATTACTTGATTTTTTTTCACATAAACTAGACACATAATGATACAACATATTCAAATTTTAGGTCAATATAAAATATATTAAAAATGTGGTGAATTTTTTAATTTTGCATTATTTTAATATCATCTCTGTCTAAATAGGTCTTACAGTCAAGGGTATATCTGAAATTGTACAAATCCACTTGCAAAAAAGATCTACCAGAAGTTATAAAATGCAAAAAGGAAAATTTTTCATGTTCTACTCATTGTCTAATTCAGTATATAAAGTCAGCAAAACAAATGACCAGTCTCAGGGTGAGCAAGTTTTCAACATATTGACAATTAGTCATAATAAAAGGGCAATATCTCAACAACCATGTTAAATTTGGCAATAATATTTCACTTTCATGTATACAAAACATAAAAATACAACTTTCAAGTTTAATATATCATCAAATTCTGATTCTATAGCCATCATATTCTTGGAAAATAGAATTATAAGACTGATGAAGTTTTATTAATTTCAGGGTTAGTCACAATCAATGAGCCATAATTATTTGCACACAACCAATCAATAAAAAATGTTGTATAAGTATTTAGAGGGGATATAACCCTAAAAATTTCATGTTTTTCACTTTGTCTAAATCCAAACAGAAGGTCATCACAATATAAGAAAATAAAAAGACTGAGGTGATTTTAGTTACCTAATGAAGGAGCCATATCTCCTCACACACAACAAATTAAGCAAAAATATTTTACATTCATCTAGATGGGGCATAAGGCTACAACATTCATATTTTACACTTTCTCTAGTTCCTCTTCTAGTGTTATGAAATCATATGTGAAAAATTCTGCTCTAACAACAAAACCAATATCATCAGCTCTTGTTTCTCTTGAATTTCAACTTCTATACATGAGCTCTACCTCAAATACTTCATAATTCTCATTAACCATGCATGATTAACATGTCATGAGAGATTAATTTTATATAAGAAAGAGATAAATTAACTTACCTATTTTTCTAGAACTAGAAAAGCTTAGGATTGCTTCCTAGGCAGCTTACTCTTTTCCCTCTCCTCCTCCTCCTTCTTCTTTCTTCTTCCTTTCTTTCTTTCTTCCTTAACTCTCTCTTTCTTCTGCTGCCCCTTAAGTTTATCCTTTATATTTTGCTCCTAAAGGATTAAAAATTCCACTTATAAACCTATTGTAACATGACAAAATCATGGTATCTCATTTCCATTGGTTGGAAGTTTACTTTTCCTCTTTTAGTCCCTCTTCTTCACTCCTTCATAACCTCCATCCATCTCCTAATACCTTTATGCTCCTTATACTTTTAAATAAGCTCTAAAACACCATTATTTATGATGTTATAACATGCACACAACATAAGATAATTTTCCATGCAACTATACAAACATTACATATATGTTCAAGTGTCCCAAATGCATCCTAAGTATTATTGCATCCCTAAGTATATGTGTAGGATCATATCGATACTTTTTGAGCATACTCACATGGAATACATCATGAATCTGAGCCATCTCTAGTTGTAGTGCTAGCCTATAAACCAATGGACCATTTCTTTTTCAGATCTCATATGGTCTTATGTATCGAGGACTCAATTTCCCCTTCTTGCCAAATCGAATTATTCTTTTCTATGGTGAAACTCAAAGGAATACTTTGTCTCCCACCTCATATTCCATTTCTCTTCTGCTTTAGTCTTCATAGCTCTTTTGCCTATCTTATTCTGATTTAAGTTTGCTTTTGATTACCTTTACCTTGTCCATAGTGTTTTGCACTAGTTCTAGCCCTTCTACAACATGCATCCCTTCCTCATCCCAATGGATATTCTTTGACTTTTTCTTCCATATAATGTTTCATATGGTGCCATATGTATAGTACTATGATAACGACTATTATAAGCAAATTCAATCAAGGCAATATATTCATCCCATGCATCTTTATACTCTATCACACAAGCTTGAAGCATGTCTTTAAGTGTCTGAATTGTCCTTTCTGATTAGCCATCTGTTTGAAGATGAAAAGCAGTACTGAAACTCAACTTAGTACCTAAGGCCTATTGCAAACTGAACCAAAATTGAAATGTAAATCATAGATCTCTATCTGATATAATAGACATTGGAACGCCATGTAATCTGACAATTTCAACCACATATTTCTTAGCTCAGTGCTTAAGTGGACTACCCCATCAAATAAGTAAAAAGTGAGCTAACTTAGTCTATCAATGATCACCCATATAACATCATTCTTCTTCAAAGTCCTTGATAACCCATATACAAAGTCTAAGCTTATTCTTTCCTATTTCCATATTGGTATCGTCAATGGTTTCAATTTTTCAGCTAGTGCTTGATGTTATGTTTTAATTTGCTGACAAGTCAAACATGTTGAAATATAGGCTGCTACATCTTCCTTCTTTTTAGACCACCAAAAATGGGATTACAGGGTATTATACATTTTTGTCATTCCTAGATGCATGGCATATGAAGCATTATGTGTTTCTTATAGGATTTCTCTTTGCAAGCTATCATCAGCATTAGGCACCAAAAAATGAGAACCCAACATTAGGGCATCATTTCAAATATCAAAATCCCTATGTCTATCCTGCTTACCATTTCAATCATTCTATGTAACTTTGGATCCTTGCCCTGTGCTTCTTTAATTTGATCATGCAATATTGGTCTCACTTAAAAAGTAGCAATCAATACCCCATTCTTTTGTATGTTTAGTTTCATATTGTTTGCCCTAGACAGCAAGAAGGGGGGTTGAATTGGTATAAGAAAAAAATTTTTGAAGTAAGGATAAAGAAATTAGTAGAAGAAAAGACATAATTTATAGTGGTTTGGACCCTACATCCACTTCCTAATTCTCTGCAATTGGGTGTTCCACTAACTCAGAATGGTGTTTCTAAGCTCACACCTAACTTTTACACTTTGTGTTTTCAAGGCTTACACAATAACCTCTCTTACAAGTGTTTTCTAACAATCACATTAAAACCTCTCTTAAGTGTTTTCACAGGCTCACACTACAACCTTCTTATAATAGGTATTTAATGCTCACACCCAACACTTACAATATCATAAAGAAGTGAAGAAAATGAGTAGCAAAAGATTGAGAGCTTTAACACAAGTAATGAATTCTCTATCTATCTCATTTATCACTATTTGGTGGAGTATTTATACCCCATACCCACCAAAGAGACGTTAGTCTTTAAAGCTCAACAAATCTTCAAGACATGCTAGGCAGATTCTGCATTAATTACATGTCAGGCAGGAGTCATGGTCGCTACAGCTCATTTACGATCGCTAAATCCAAATTTCTATGTAGGGGCTAAAAATTGTTGCGAGAAAACTTGAGTGCATCTAACGGCTAGTCCATGTGGCAGCTCCTTATTTGTCCATCAGGAAAATATCTTCATTGTAGTCTAACTGCTGCAAGTCGCGATTTTTCCTTGTACAGGGCGCTACTCAGGATGTGAATCTTCTGTTTGAAAGACAATCTTCTTCTTCTTAATTGGCAGTCGCTACCCAAAATGTTGCTCTCGTGAATTTTATTCTCCAACTGATGCCTAGGACACTTGGCATGTTATGATTATGGACTTAGTTCCTTCATCAATCACTTCGAAAGTCATGGTCGCGATTGGGGTGTGACACAGACCGTGATATCTGTGACTTTAGCAATCCCATCTTTGAATAAGTCGCGACAGCGAAAATGCTGTGAATCCCTTTGGTCGAGTTTCACCCTTTCTTTAAACTAAGTTGTAGTCGTGAATTATAAACCATTGACTGCGAATTTGGATGAACTTTGCCTTCTTAAAGATTATGCAATCCTTCCAACTTCCTATGGAAAATCTAACTTAATTCTGCAAAACAACATTCAATTGAAACATTAAGATTTATCAATCTCCTTTGTTAAGATAAAAAAAGGTCAAAGACTTAGGATTAACCATCCTAGTCCAACAATCTCACCCTTTTTGATTTTGACAACTTCGATTGATCATAAGGGAAAATAATGCATAAATATGAAGTTGGAGTGTAATATGATTCAATGAACATCAAGGTGAAATTTCCTAAGTATGGCATTCAATCATTGAAAGTGAAATTTCTAAAAATCCTAAGTATGATAGTATGATGCTCCCCCTTAACTTGTGCTATTATTTGCAAGTTATTTTCTCTCCTCTTTGGACTTAGATTCTTTCTATCTCTTCCCCTTTGGCAAGATCAAAAAGTGGGTTCGTAAGGGAAAATAATACACGCATAAGTAGTTAACTAAGCATAAGGAGCAAATGCATAAATAAATGAAGTAAAGGAAGTACAAAACACAAAATTTCAGCAAAGAAATAACTTATATATATAAAAACTTAGAAACAAGTTGTGTGGGATCACATTTTTGTAAAAAAAAAAAAAAAAAATACAAAAGAGATCCTAAACTAGAAAGTAGGAGAATCATATCTAGAAAAGTCTTCATCTTAACCCTGATCTTCACCTTCAGCCTCATCTTCATCCTCTACTTGATCGTTGCCTTTTTCTTCTTGAGTAACATCAAACTCTGTGAAGTCCAGAAGATGGCAAGGAGGGACTTCCAACTTCTCTTACAAATCGATCACATCACTACGAAGATGAGAGAGGAACATAAATCTCATTTTCATGATCCCCATCAACTTATCAAGCTTTTTGTTGATGGTTACAAAGGAGAGTTTAGCCTTAGCCTTTGGTTGAGGAAAGATGGATGGAGCTCCTTCTTCAATAGCTAGTCTTTCCTTCTATAAGCTTATAAAGTCTCCATTTTCTTAGTTCTAATGGCACCTAGGGTATAGGCATAGGTGTCCAGGTGAATTGTTTTCACGTTGATAAGGTAGGTGAGATCAAGGAAGTTTTGTGAAGGGAGAAGTTTCTTGATAAGGAATTTCTCATTTTCCTCATCAAGTGCTTTTACAAAGTGATAAATAGCTGTGATATATGAAGGTAGAAGGAATTGGCTCTTAGGTTTAGTACTCATGTGGATCAGTTGATCCATAAGATACCATCTGGTTTGAATTGGCTTATTTTGACAAGGCAGAAAAGAAATGTCAAGTAATTATGTGATACTTTCTCGTTACCATCACCTCTAGCATTTACCGAAAAGGTGATGATACGATGGAGTATCAAAAGTGGTAAGGTTTTAATATGTTTAGCTAGAGAGGATCTCGAGTCGTGTTTGGTTTCAATAGATATGTCCGACCAAAATTCAAAGTAAATGACATCAAGTGCAGAGATTATGAAAGGAATGTTTTCTCCGACTTGAAGATTGAAGAGAGAAGAAAGTTGGTCAAAAGTAATATAAAAAGGATTGCCAAATGCTTAGAATACTAACCTGTATTGCCCTACTAATGAATTGCCTTTACAACTCAATTAGATCGTGCACATGAATTACCATACAATTTCTTCATAACTGGATTCATCCCGAAAGATGAACTCGTTCAAGCCCAAATTATAGAGGAAAACATGAATCTCTGCGTTGATACTCAAGTTTTCCAACAGAAACATTTCAAAGGATAAAGAGGATTTATGATTTTAGAGAGTTTTGAGAGAGAGAAATTGATGTTGGAAGCGAAGTGAGGATGATACTATTGAAGGGGGTATCTATAGCCATTTGAAGACTTTGTAAATGGCTAAAAACAGCTAAAAAAGAATTGATGAAGAGATAAAAACGGTTGATAGTCAAATTACTTACATGTCCAAGCAGTAACCCTAATTCGCATCCATAAATTCATGAGTCACGATCGTAAATTCTAGAAAATGTAAGTAATAGATAAATTTTTCTCAGGAATATGCGCTTAAATGGTCAAAATTTGAATTCTTGACCAAAATTCTTGGTGGAGCTTAATTCTCGCGACCGCGATTTAATGTTTGATAGCCGGGTGACTAGGACTTTTAATTTGTGACCGTAAAGATATAATAGCCACTGTGAATTACGAGTCATCAAGGATAAGAATGAAAAAAATAAGTTTTGAAAGAATCAAAATTGTGATCCACTTGGAATATGCCACACAGAAAACATAAGACATTCAATTAACATACAACATAGCAATCTTACAGAAGATCAAAATTTTTACTTTAGGGAGCTTCCATCAAGCATTCCCAATTCTCTCTTAATGAAGTTTAATCTTTCTTCATTGAAAGGTTTAGTGAAAATATCTGCAAGTTGATGCTTTGTGTCAATAAACTCTAACATAACATCAACCTTTTGCACATGATCTCTAAGGAAATGTTGTATAATATCTATGTGTTTGCTCCTAGAGTGTTGAATATGATTCTTAAAAAGATTAATAGCACTAGTGTTATCACATTTAATAGGAATGTGTTCAATCACTTTGCCAAAATCCTTCAATTGTTATTTCATCCAAAACTTGGGTGCAACAACAACCTACAACAACATACTCGGCTTCTACGACGGATAAGACAATTGACACTTACTTTTTGCTAAATCAAGATACTAGGCATTCTTCCATAAATTGGCAAGTTTCAAAAGTGCTTTTTCTATTTAATAAACTACCTGCATAATCTGCATCTGAATATCCTATGAGACTAAAGGATGAATCCCTAGGATACCATAACCCTAATTGAATTGTGCCATGCAAATACTTAAAAATCCTTTTAACAACATTTAAATGAGATTCTCTAAGAGAGGATTGGAACCTAGCACACATACAAACACTAAACATGATATCCGGCCTAGAAGTAGTAAGATAAAGTAAAGATCCGATCATGCCTTGATATCTCTTTTCATCTACCATCTTACCCGATTCATCTTTGTCTAGCTCGAGGGTACCACTCATGACCGTCTTGGCTACTTTACAACCAACCATGCCAAAGATCTTGAGTATTTCCCTAGGGTACTTGAATTGGTTGATGAAGATTCATTCTTTGGTTTACTTGATTTGTAGACCAAGAAAGAATTTGAGCTCTCTTATCATGCTCATTTTGAATTTCCTAGTCATAGATTTGTACAATTATTAGCACAAAAAATGATATCATCAACATAGATTTGTACAATTAGTATATCATGCTTGTGCTTTTTAACAAATACTATGGTGTCCACCTTTCCTTTTTCAAAATTATTTTTCAAGATAAATGAACTAAGCCTTTCATACCAAGCTCTTAGAGCTTGTTTCAATCCATATAAGGTTGTGTTCAATCTAAAAACATGATTTGAAAAACAATGTAACTAAAAATTAGGAGGTTGTTCAACATAAACTTCCTCAATGATTTCATTCAAAAATGCACTTTTAACATCCATTTGAAAAACCTTAAAATTCATGTGCCATGCATAAACTAAGAGTATCCTAATGGCTTCTAATCTTACAATGGGGGCAAAAGTCTCATCATAATCTATGCCTTCCTTTTGGTTGTATGCCTTAGCAACCAATCTAGCTTTATTTCTTGTGATAAGACCTTACTCATTTAACTTGTTCCTAAACACCCATTTGCAACTTACAATGGAGTGTTCTTTAGGCCCAGGGATAAGTTCCTATACCTTGTTTCTCTTAAATTGGTTGAGTTCCTCTTACATAGTAAGCACCCAACTCTCATCATCAAGAGCCTTATCAATTGATTTTGGCTCAAGTTGAGAAACAAAGGCAAAATTATTATCTAAAGGATTAACTTGTGATCTAGTACTTACACCCTTAGAGGTATAATCAATGATCAAGTCCTTAGGGTAATATTTGGAAAATTTCCAATATTTAGGTAAATCTTGGCTTGGCTCATCTCTTTATTAATGTTGCAGCTCCTCATCTTCCTTTAATGATTCACCTCCTTCCTTGCTTTTATTCCCTCCTCTTGTGGTGTCTTCCAATTCTAACCTTTCAAAATCACCTACAAGATCATCAATAAAAATACTTTTTTCAAGATCAAGTTTACTAGATTCATTAATGACAACATTCATAGACTCTTCAACTACCATCGAACTTTTGCTAAAGACTCTATATGCCTTGCTAGAGATGGAATAGCCTAAGAATATTCCTTTATTGGTTTTGGAGACAAATTTTCCAAGATTATCCTTAGTATTTAAAATATAACACTTACATCCAAATACTCTTAGGTATGAAATTTTGGGTTTTCTACCATTCCATAGCTCATAAGAAGTTTTATTGAAAATGGGCATATTGAAAACTCTATTTGCAATGTAACACGAAGTATTAATGGCTTCGGCCCAAAAGTAATTCGGTAAATAATACTCATTGAGCATGGTCTTAGCCATTTCTACTAGTGTTCTAGTTTTTCTCTCTATAACACCATTTTGTTGTAGTGTTATAGGAGTTGAAAGATTATGAAACTTCATTCTCCAAACAATAAGTTTCAAAAGACTCATTTTGAAATTCCTTTCCATGGTCACTTATAATTGAGGAAATGAAGTAACCTTTTTAATTTTGAAGTCTTTTTGCAAAACTCTTGAAAGCATCAAAAGTATCACTCTTATGAGCTAAAACGGATACCCAAGCAAACCTAGAGTAGTCATCAATTAGGACTAGTGCAAAATGCTTTCCACCTAAGCTAGCACTCCTAGTAGGTCCTATCAAGTCCATATGAATTGGTTGAAGAGGTCTAGAAGAACTTAAAACATTTTTTGCTTTATGGGAGGCTTGATGTTGCTTCCCCATTTGGCAAGGACCACATGTCTTGTCTTTAGTGAAATTTAGTTTGGGAAGGCCTTCCACCAACTTTCCTTTAGATAGGCTTTGAAAAAGATCCATGCTTGTATGCCTAAGCCTTTTATGCCATAACCAAGCTTCATTGCTCAAAGACATAAGATACTTAAAGGATTGGTTAGCCAAATTATCTAAGTCAATTGAGTAGGTATTGTCTTTCCTTTCACCCTTGAAAATAATCTCATCATCCACTAAAATGGTGACTAGACATTCCCTAGGATCAATGGTGCCTTTATTACCTTTATCACACAATTGACTTACACTCAACAAATTATGTTGTAAGCCACTAACTAATAAGACATTATCAATTAATGAACAACTATTCTTACCAATGGTTCTAATGCCAATTACCTTACCCTTGGCACTATTACCAAATGTGATATCTCCACCTTTTTTTTTCCTTCAATGTCGTGAATAGCTTTCTATTTCCAATCATATGCTTGGAACATCCACTATCCACATGCCAATTGCTTGATTTGGTGGTTGCCACACTCCCATGCACAACAAAAGTGAGTAACCTTTTCTTAAGTACCCAAGCATACGTGGGTCCTAAGAGGTTAGGAGTTGAAGGGTCCTCTAATTTGAGGTGAGCCTTCCTAATAAAATAATGAATGTTAACATGTCTAAATTTCATGCAATAATGACATTAGAGTTTAGACTTGTGACTCTTTCTCCTATGCGTAAATTTAGTATAAGTAAGAGGCCTTCTCATACCTTGATTATGTGAATGCTTACATGTGCATGTATGATGAGAAGTAGTAGATAATTGCTTATGAGAGTGAACATGTTGTTTGTTATACATGTAGGTATGATTAGCTCTTTGAGTCTTGGCTCTTGAGCTTGGGGGAGCCTTCCCTTTGCCCTTAGGCTTAGGAGGCTTAGTGCTAGGAGCACTTTTCTTCCTAATTGCCTCATCACTTGAGGTTTGAGGTTCTTATGATCTAACAAATATCGTTTAAGATGATAAGGAGGCTCCATTGAAGCCTAGACCATGTCTAATTAATGGTGGCCTTTTTGACATAATCAATGTGTCCAAAGCTTCTTTTCCTTTATGGAACTTAGAGATTGAGCTTCTAAGCTCAATGATTTCTCTTTTTAGAGAGTCATTCTTTTTTCTTAATGGCGTCAATAAAGAAGATGATGTAGAAAGATTTTCTACAGATTTTTTGAGCTCATCATTTGATGCTCTCAATTTGTTTACAAGGTCATTGAGGGATTTATAATTATCCTTTAATTTTTGATATTTTCTCTTGTAAGACTTCATTTATGACTTGTATTTATCACATCTCATAGTAAAAGCCTCTAGAAGCTCCTCATCTATCTCATTAAATTCATCAAAATTAGAATGAGAGTGGAAAGAAGTACTTACCTAATTTGGAGAATCTTCTTGTGCCATGAAGCAAATGTTGGCAACTTCTCCTTCTCCATCAAGTGGCTGAAAAACTCTTTTTCTTCTCCTTGTCCCATTTCTTTTTCTTTTTTATTTTAGGACAATCGTACTTGATGTGTCCATGCTTGCCACATTTATAGCAAATGACTTCATTGGATCTCTTTCTTGGATTAGGAGCTGTCTTCTTGAAGCTTCTTCCTTCTTTTCTTCTTCTAATCAACTTTTTTGCCCTTTTTGAGATAATTACTAGCTCCTCCTCTTCTTTATCATTTTCTTCATCACTAGAGGTAGTTTCTACCTCCTTCTCTTTTGTTGAGGATTTGAGTGCCAAGGTTCTTCTTTCCTTTTCTAGTTTATCTCCTTGGCCCCTTAGTTTCTTCATTTGTTTATCTTTTTGTAAGGCCAACTCATGAGTTAAGAGTTTGCCTATCAAAACATCTATTGGAACCTTTCCACTCCCCGGATTGGACTCTTAGATGTTGCACACTCTCGCACCAAGCTTATCTAAAGATAGAGTTATAAGGATTTTTTTGTTTACCTCATAGTTTGTGAGAGTCCTTTCAAATTTCTTCATGTTGGTGATGATGGATAAGAGTCTATTCATCATTTTGGTGATGCTTTCACAGTCCTTCATCATGAAGAGCTCTAATTCCATCATGTGCATCTCCAAACAGCTTGATTTAACCAGTGTTGTGCCTTCATAGTAGTTTTCAAGAGTCTTTTAAATGGCATGTGTTGTTTGGCAATGTTGCACTCTTCGAATCTCTTCTATAGAGAGAGATCTTAGAAGAATGGCCATTGTTCTCTTGTTTTTACCATTTGACCTACTGTGAGCTTCAACCTATTTTTCCCTTGGAATAAGTTCTTTAATTTCATCCACTAATTTAGTGGGTGGCTTCTATTCTTTGACAACTACATCCCAAAGGTCCTCCACATATGTATCAAAGTAAATTTTCATCCTATACTTCCAATGAGTATAGTCGGATCCATCAAATTGAAGCTTGAGGTGTGAGTAGATTCCATCTTGTGCCATGAACTTTGCTCACCCAATTAAGGCTTGAATGTGAGATTTAGCTATGATACCACTTGTTGGCCCTAGGCACCAAGAAGAGGGGGGTGGGGGTTAAATTGGTGTAAAAATAAATTTAAAGTAAGGGTAAAGAAATTAGTAGAAGAAAAGACACACGATTTATAGGGGTGGGGGTTAAATTGGTGTAAAAATAAATTTAAAGTAAGGGTAAAGAAATTAGTAGAAGAAAAGACACACGATTTATAGTGGTTCGGCTATAATCGACCCTGCGTCCACTCCCTAATTCTCTGCAATTTGGTGTTCCACTAACCTAGAATGGTGCTTCTAAGCTCACACCTAACTTTTACACTTTATATTTTGAAGGCTCACACAACAACCTTTACATTTTATGCTTTCAAGGCTCGCACAATAACCTCTCTTACAAGTGTTTTCTAAGGATCACACTAAAATCTCTCTTAAGTGTTTTCACAGGCTCACACTACAACCTTTCTTACAATTGGTGTTTAATGCTCATACCAAACAATTACAATCTCATAAAGAAGAGAAGAAAATGAGTAGCAAAAGATTGAAAGCTTTAACACAAGTAATGAATTCTCTATCTATCTAATTTATCACTGTTTGATGGAGTATTTATACCCCATACCCACTAAAGAGATGTTAGTCTTTAAAGATCAATAAATCTTTAAGACATGTTAGGCAGATTCTACATTAATTGCATGTTAGGCAGGAGTCACGATCGCGAAATCCAAATTTCCATGCAGGAGCCAAAAATTGCGATGGAAAATCCGTTTGTGTCTAACGGCTAGTCCACGTGGTAACTCCTCATTGGTCCATCAGGAAAATATAGTCATTGTAGTCTAACTGATCACAAAAGCTATGGCAGCGATTCTTCCTTGTACAGGGCGTGACTCAGGACGTTTATTCTTCTGTTTGAAAAGACAATATTTTTCTTCTTAATTTGCGATCGCTACCTAAAATGTTGCTCTCGCAAATTTTATTCTTCAACTGATACCTGAGACACTTGGCATGCTATGATTGTGGACTTAGTTCCCTTTTTAATCACTTTGAAAGTCGCGGTCGCGATTGAGGCGTGGCACAGACTGCGAATTTTGTCTGACTTTGGCACTCCCATCTTTAGATGAGTCACGACAGCAAAGATCCCCGTGAATCCCTTTAGCAGAATTTCACCCTTTCTTTGAACTGAGTCGCGGTCACGAATTACAGACCACTAATCGTGAATTCGAATGAACTTTGCTTTCTTAAAGATTATGCAATCCTTCTAACTTCCAATGGAAAATCTAAGTTAATTCTGCAAAACAACACTCAATTGAAACATTAGAATTGATCAATCTATTTTGTCAAGATCAAAAGAGGTCCAAGACTTAGGATTAACCATCCTAGTCTAACAAATATTCATAGCTCATAATTAAACTAATTGATTAAATTTTACTTCATACTTGACTATAGTCATTTCTCCTGCTTTAGGTTCAAAATTTCCCTTCTTTTATCATATTTGTACACTTTTGGCATGTAATTATTGTTGAATTCACGAAAAAAATCATCCCATGTAAGTATTGAAGGCTAGACATCACTCTCTGGAATGGTTTTCCATCAATCATTTGTATTCCCCTGTAATAGTGACACAACATAATTAAACTTTTCTACTGGTATACATTTCATCAAATTCAAAAATCTCTGTGTTCTTTTTAGCCATGTCTTTATAACTGATGGATCTATGGCACTACTAAAGCTAACTGTACCCTATTTTCTTAATTTGTCATACCTTCTTTCTCTTTGAATTTTTTGACCCTGCACTATTGGTTCACCAATTCTATGTTATGGTTGACCATGAGATATGTGTTGTGCATGAGAATGTGTAAGAGATCTAACTTTTTCAACAGGTTGGTCTCTTAATGGTTGGCGTGGTGCTTCTATGGAATACAAATTGACTGACTCCTCTCTCCTTAGTGAGCCATGGTATTACCATGACTACCCTCTGATAATGCCTTATGGACATGTAAGACTATGACATATGATAATGCATAATAGTGCAAAAGTCATGTTATGTCCATATATATGTCCTTGTGGAACCTATCCCTACTCTGATACTAAAAACTGCAATGACCATTTTCATTTACAAATCATGGCATTCATGTCAAAAAATACATATGTATGAAGGTTTATTCATCATACATACAAAATCCAATATGTATTTAATGTAGATATGTTAACTAATGTTCAAGGCTATTGATTATAAAAACAATAGTCAAATTTTTATGGCACCATTGACAATCAAATATCATCAGGATACATTACAAATATAAGAATTGACTATGCAAGTGCAAATGCAATAGATTGATTTTTATGGTGACCTTGTAAGGTTTACACTGCTCCTGAGAATTCATGTGATTCAAGTGATATTTTATTTTGCTAGCCAGCAAATAACAAGTGAATCATTTGATAAATAACATGTGTCGATAGGATATATTGGTCCCTTTTCTAAGTGATTTGTAAGTGTTTGACAAGTTAGTCACAACATCCTTTTAGTTCCATATGCAAGTGTTCATTCATAATAGTATATCAAGTAATCATTAAGAGTATATAATTCTCACTTGATTTGTATTCACATGTAAAATATAATAATTTAATCACATATACATGTAATAGAACATAATCATATCATAAAATTATCACACATACACATTAGAATCTAATTATGGTTTTTACTCACCTTTTGGTGTGACCAAACTTTATGGTAGGTTTGGTTCTCTCTCTAGGAATTCCTCAAAGTGTTGAGATCCTAACATTTGATACATACATGGTTATAAGTATGTCAAAATGAGTATGAATGCTTGGTATGCAACTATGGCATGATCCATGCAAGTGGACCTAGTGTTTATGCATATTTTCCTTATTTAGTAACCTAACCTTGCTACACTCTCACAATAATAAATTTATATATACTTATCCAAATTACTTGATTCTTTTTTTCAATAAACTAGACACATATTGATACAACATAGTCAAATTTTAGGCCAATATAAGACATATAGAAAATGTGGTGAATTTTTGAATTTTTTCCTATTTTAATGTCATCTTTGTCTTAGTAGGTCTTACAATCCTGGGCATATCTCAAATTGTACAAATCCAATTGCAAAAATTATCTACCAAAAGTTACAAAACACATAATAGAAAATTTTTCATGTTTTACTCATTGTCTAATTTAGTCTATAAAGTCAGCAAAACAAATGACCAATCTCAGGGTGAGTAGGTATTCAACATGTTGAAAATCAGTCATAATGAAGGGGCAATATCTTAACAACCATGTTAAAATTGGCAATAATGTTTCATAGACATAAACATAAAACTTTCAAGTTTGACACATTACCAAATTTGGAATCTAAGGCCATCAAATTCTTAGAAAATAGAATTATAAGGTTGATGAGATTTCATTGGGTTTAGGGTCAATCATAATGAATGACCCATATTTCTTTCTGCACAACAAATCAAGAAAAAAGGATTTACACGTATTTAGAGGGGATACAACCCAATAAATTTCATGTTTTTCACTTTGTCTAAATTTGAACATAAGGTCATCAAAATATAAGAAAATAGAAAGACTGAGGTGATTTCGGTTGGTTGTGAACCAGCCCTAATAAAGGAGTCATATCTCCTTACACACACCAAATTAAGCAAAAATGGTTTACATGAATTTAGATGGGGCATAAAGCTACAACTTTCATATTTTTCACTTTCCATAATTTCTCTTCTAATGTTAGGAAATCATGGCTACAATATTCTGCTCTAACAACAAAACCAACATAATAAACTCTTGTTTCTCTTGAATTTCAACTTTCATACATTAGCTCTACCTCAAATACTCCATAATTCTTACTAATCATGCATGATTAACATGTCATGATGGATTAATTTCATATGAGAAGAAAATAAATTAACTTACTTATTTTCCCAGAACTAGAAAAGCTTAGAATTCCTTCATAGGCAGCTCACTCTTTTCCCTCTCCTTCTTTTTATTCTTCTTCCTTTCTTTCTTTCTTCCTTAGCTCTCTCTTTCTTCTGCTGCCTCTCACTTTTATCCTCTATATTATGCTCCTAAAGGATGAAAAATTTCACTTGTAAACTTATTGTAACAAGATAAAATTATGATATCTCATTTCCATTGGTTGGAAGTTCACTTTTCCTCTTTTAGTCCCTCTTCTTCACTCCTTCATCACCTCCATCCATCTCCTAATCCATATATTCTCCTTATACTTTTAAATGAGCTCTAAAACACCATTATTTTATGATGATATGACATGCACGCAATATCAGAAAATTTGTCGTGCAATTATACAAACATTGCATATATGTTCAAATGTCCCAAATATCATAGTGCAAGTGTCATCATCGTGCTTATCCAATTCACATATCTAAATGATCATTTTATCTAATGCTTATGTTCATGTGGGATTACAAATCATTTATGCATTGAATAGGTTTATGCGAGAATGCTAATGAATGTGGATAGGGATGTTTCAAAAAAATTTCTCAAAACTCTTTTTTTTTTTTATTAAGCTACTTAACTTCATATTTAGTGGTACTATTTCAATTAAATTCATGACAATTTTCATGAACTCAATGAATTTAATTTGACATATTTTTTACTTGCATTGTTCAATTTCTTAATTCTTCAATGTATGAACTTAAAAGATTTGATCGATTTGATATATTTTCAAAAAGCATTTTCAAAAAAGATTTTATTGTTTGCAACACATAACAAGCAAAGAACAATGTAAGTACATATAAAGTCAAATAAGAGTTCAAGGAATAGATGTTACCTAATTTAAAGAGCTTGTCTATCAATATTTAATCTCTTAGTGAATTACAACATTTCATGACATAAGGACTCATTTAAAATATTTTTTAGTTATGATTAGTATTAATAAAATCCATAATAATATCCATATTTATCATTTGATTTCTTATAACATGATGCTTATTATCCTAATATGTGTATATTTGCTTTTCAAATATTGAATATGGTTTTTCATGAAGTTAACAACACTTATTTTTTTTATGTTTGATGCGTATATGGTTCACATGTAAATCTTTACTTGAAGTTGTTCCTTCATCTAAAAGATTCAAGCACAATAAAGAGAAATAGCTACATATTTCACTTCAATCATAGAAAGAGAAATAGATTTTTACTTATTACTACTCTAAGACATATGAAATTGACTTAGCATATGACAAGTATTGGAGATACTTTTCTTGTTAAGAATGCTATTGGCAAAATCTACATTGGACTATGCCATTTGGTCAAAAGAAGAATACTTAGGCTATTACAAGCGTAAATGATGTATGCTAACCAAATACTTTAGAATATGTTTGACCATATGAAAATATGACTTTTTTGGATTTGATTGAAACCTGGCATACTAATAAAGATTAAATAAGATAGGTCTAAATGTAGTTAGATACAAAAGGCTCTTAATTATAAGTTTATTAAGCTTTTGATCTATCATTTTTCATTTTTTAACCATGTGAAGTTTGTCATTTTAATTTAATGGTGTCTTATAAGGCTTGCTTAAGTTTATGCCAAATCTTTTAAGTAACTTTTTGTGTACTTGGCTTTGTGGTCCCTTCCATTAATTATTTAATTTGGAGTCTAAGGAAGAACTTGAAGTCTTCCTTTATAGTAATTTCAAATTCAATTTTCATTATACTAGACAACAATTCAAATAAACAAATATTAATAGCACTAAAGTTAATGTCATCTATATAGATTTGGACGATTAAGATATTTTTTTATGTGATTTTTGATAAATAGAGTTGTACGACCTTTAACTTTCTAAAATATTTTTTTGAAAAAATAAATTCATTAAGTTTATCAAGTGAATCTCAGTGTTTATTTCAAACCATAAAAAGACTTACTAGGTTTGGAAAAGTATGATTTTCAAAATCGAAAGGTTATTCCATATAGACTTCTTCCTTAATAAACCATTTAAAAAAAGTACTTTTGACATTAATTTGAAATAATGTAAGGCATATGAAAGATACAAAAGCAAGTAAAGTCATAACGACTTCCAATCTAACTACTAGAGAAAAACTTTTATCATAATCAATGCCTTCCTCTTAGTTATAGCAATTAGCTACAAACTTAGTCTTGTTTCTTATTATTACACCAATCTCATCTAATTTATTCCCAAATACCCATTTGCCATTAATAATAGAATGTAATTTCAATATAGGAATTAAGTTTCATATCTTATGCCCTTTAAAATCGTTGAATTATTCTTGCATAGCAAAGATCTAACTCTCATCACTAGGTTCCTCCTTTATTGTCTAAGTCTTAGAGAGAAGAAAACAAAATTATTATATGTGCATCTAAAAAAAAGATCTACCCCTTTTGATGTATTAACCATTGATGATGTCCCTTACATAATCCTTATTAAAGATCCAATCTTTCTCAAGATCTTGATGTACTTGAGACATTTCATTTGAAGATTGAGGAGGGGGTGAATTTTTATCTTTTGACTAATCATCCATAAACTTGTCATCCTTTTTCTTTCCTTCAATCCTTAAACTTATCATCAATCTTGAGCTAATTAAGGTTTTTTTATAATATCATCATCATCCTCTATAGAAGAATTAGGGTTATACCCATCAAATATAATATGCATAGACTCCTTTATAATAAAGGTTCTCTTTTTAAATACTTTATACTCTTTAATAAAGGTAGAATATTTTAGAAATAAGCCTTCATTAGACTTAAAGCCACATTGACTAAGGTTGTCTTTAAATTTCAAAAACTTCTTTTGGTTCTATAACTCATAACAAATTTTTTTTAGAATGTTCTTACTAGAACTTTATTTAAAAGATTACAAGAAGTGGTCATAGCTTTTGCTGAAAATATGTTAGAAAATTATAACAATCTAACATTATTCTTGTTATTTTTTATAAAGTTCTATTTTCCTTTTGACAATACTATTATGCTGAGGTGTTATAGGAGTGAAAAGTTTATGAGAAATCCCATATTCATTATAGAACTTTGAAACTTTTACTTTCAAATTCTTTACTGTGGTCACTTGTAAAATTTTTAAACTTTTTACAAAAGATTTGAAACTATAAAAAATAAGAATTCTTATGAGAGAGGAATATAACCCAAGTAAACTTTGAATAATCATCAATTATAACAAATGCATAATGCATGTCTCCTTTGCTAACTACTCTAGTAAGGCTAAACTAGTCCATGTATAATAATTAGAGAGGTTTAAAAGTTGATATCGTATTATTAGCTTTAAAGAAACAATTAACTTGCTTACCTAGTGATATATTTCATATGCTTTGTTCTTGAGGAACTTGATCTTGTGATGTCCTTCCATGAGCTCCTTGGTTCTCAAGGTGTTAATTAAGTTAATGTTGTCCAAGCCTTCTATGCCAAGTTTAACCTTTGTCTTATTCTTTGGTTTGACAGAATAATTGACTTGTTTGCCCATTTGGCATGCTTCACACACTTTGTCTTTGATGAACTTGATTTTAGGAAGTCCATCCATAACCTACTTCATTTTCAAGGTAATTATTAAATCTATGATTGCAAGTCCAAGCTTTATATTCTAAGTCCAACCTTCATCTACTAAGGTAACAAAACATTTGACATTTTTCTTAGACATAAAATTCAAATGAATCACAAATATATGTTTTTATTCTTCTAATTAAAGATAATGTGTTGTCACTCATTCTTGACATATAGCATGTTTGAGGTTTAAATACAACTTTAAATTGTTTGACATATAATTGGTTACAAGTTAGAAGGTTTTGCTTGAGACCATTAATAACTAGTACTTTATCAAGTGTGGGTAAGTTATCCTTACCAATTTTACTTATGCCAATGATTTAGCCTTTGCCACTATGTGAGTGTGAGCATTAGATTTTGGATGTCCATATACATAACCCAGTGATAAAAAATCATTGAACCAAATCCCCAAAATGCAAAGGGAATTATACAACGTAAAGGAAGGAAGATCTTAGAAAGCCTTGGAGAAGCCCAAAGACTAAGACTAAAGAGCAAACCTAAGCCAAGCCAAGGGCTACTAGCCAAGTTTAATGGGTAATATAACCCATAAAATAGGGTTGTGCAACCTTGCTTAAACCCTAACTCATGGAGCTTTTTAAAAGGAGCCATATCTCTATAAAATAGGGTTGTGCAATATTAATACATGGATGTATAACCCTTTCTTGGTTGTATAGCCCACATGCAAGCCTTAATTGCAGTACAACACTCTTTTCCTCTATGATTAGATGTGCCTATGGTGCAACTAGAACTATTTATGGCATTGTGTGCCCACCCAACACTTATAAATACCCCCTCATTTTAAAGAGGAGGGAGAGGCTTGGAAACCCTAAAGTTATTTTGTAAAAATTAGCTCTTAAATTCTCACAAATAGAGAAAACAAAAACTCTAAACCTATCCTACTCTCTCTAAGGTATAATTAAAACTTTTTCCCCTTATGTTTGTGCATTCCTTAAGCAATATTGAACAATATTAAATTAATCATGAGCTTCTAAGGGGCAATGACACTGTTATAACATCTTAAAGACTCCTCTTCCTTTTTTTTCTTCCTTCCCCTTTCTCCCTCTTTTTTCTATTTTGAACCTAGAAAAGGAGGGTTGTATAGCTTATTAGTAGATTGTACAACCCTAATCTTAGGTTGTACAACCCTTATCCATGGTTGTATAGCCTAGGTTTCTTGTAATATAGCAAAAAGTTTTCTTCTTTTTATGTTCGAATTTTTTGCTTTTAGGGTAATCTTTTAGGATGTTTGGTAACACTATGATAAAATCGGATGAAGCTTTATGGCCTAAGACACCTATTCACTTCAAAATAGAGTCTTAACTTTTAAAATGGTTTTCTTTGCTTTTCTCACTTAAAATGCTTTTATGTTTTCCTTGTTCCTTTGAACATTAAATTTAGTTTTTATTTCTATTTTGGCATCTTGAGGTGATAACCAAATGAGTAACTTAAGTTCCATTTGACCTTGGCAATCCCCTTTGTGCTATAATACATAATTATTATGTGAATAGTGTTTTTTAATGCTTTGATGCCTTGATTGGATGCTATGTGTTTCCTAGTTTTTTTTTTTAATTTCTAAATCCTATTTGTGGTCTTATTTTTGACACCTTGGGTCAATAATCAAAAGAGTAATCAAGTCTCCTTTGACCTTGATACTCTCATTTGATGTTTGAATTCATGAATAATAATGTGAATAGTGCTTTCTAGTTCTTTAGTCTCTTAGATTCATGTAGGTATTCTAGCTACTCCCATGTTAGGTTATGCCCTAGATGTTTTTGGCTCTTTGTGAGCATGGTGAGTGAGGGTTCAATGACCCTAGGACCTCATTTGAATGAATCTTTACCTCAGGCCACCTAAGATCCTCCAAGTTCTTGGCATGTGCGTGTGTTCATTTCCTTTCTTTTATCCATGCTTCATGCACTTGTGTATGTGTGTTATGAGCTATAAATTCTGGTTTGTGATGATTGAATGTGTTATCTTGGACTTAGATACATGTTAGTTACCTTGACTATAGAGATATAGTATGGTGATCATTATGGACCTTGCTTTCCCTTCTTTGTTACTTTAGTTTCCTTTGCTCATTTATTTTCATGCGATTCATTACTAACTTGATTCTTCATTTAGGTGTAGGTGTGAGTGCTTGGGATTAGACCATGGACTTGGCCTTAGCCATGTCCCACTATAGATGATTATATGTGTGCATGGATGATAATGAATGTTAAAATCATAAGTTATGTCATATGATCCCCCCATTATGGATGATTATGTGTGCAAGTGGATAATGGTGCATCTCAAGACTCCATACCGTGATGCATGATCCCTCTCCCGTTTTAAGTTGATGACTTGATTTATTGAAATGAACTACACTTAGATTTATGTTTAGGGGCAGTAATCAGACCAATTAATAACTCAGTTAAAACATTAAAAGTGAACAAAAATGCCCAAAGGTCAGACCCAATATCCGAGTGGTGTGGGGAGGTGCCTAACCCCTTCCCTACGCTATACTGAATTTCCAAACTCGATCTCTGATGGGGTAAGTATGAATTAGGCTTTCTAATTTAATTATATTAGGCTTAGATTTTGCCTTTCCTAGATTTTTATCCTAATTAAGGTCGAGTGGCGACTCTACATTTCCTGGGAGTGGTACTAATGTATTGTCCCACTATGGTCCCCAAGGACCATCGTTTGGATTTAAGGCTTTGAATAAGTGCAAGGCTTAAAGGATACCTTTCTGATCCAAAATGTGCCATGTCTTTGGATTATCACCAATGTGAAGACCCTCGCGCTCTTGATCCCTCATTAATCAATAAAAGGTAGGAGTCACAGGCAAGATTCCACTCATTTGAGCAAAGCAGCGAAAATTAAAGCACTCACAATGGTGAATCCACTGGGGACTCAAAATTGAATTTGTGTTTAATCTCTGGTTCACTTTTAATGTTTTAAATGTGTTGTCAATATAATCCACTACATTTATGTAGTTTTCACACTTCACTATGAGCACTAAGTGCCCTTAGACAAACCAATGATTCTTCAAACTTAAGACTTAAGCTTCATTTGAGCTTAGGAGATTGGGAGGAGGACTTATCACTCATTAGCCTAATACCTTAGGGTTTATCGAATGAAGGATTGCCCTTTAAGCTTATGGGAGCCATCAATAACCCTTTTAACCACTAAGCATATGTAGGAGCTAAAAGTACCTTAGAATAGTGTACCCCAATTGTTTGCATTACTCTTCAAAGGAGAGTTGGAACCCTCAAAAAACATTGTTTAATATCCCTAATGTAAGTACCAATTATTATCCCATATCCCTTTAATCTAACTATTCCTTGCATATATATATATATATATATATATATATATATATATATATATATATATGTATTCCCTTTTCTCCGTTTTATATAAGATTCCTATTTAAATGTCCCACCTTCTTCATACAAGGGACTTTTTCATATTCTATGTATGTACTTCCCCAATTAATGTAAAAGACGTCCTATTTTGGGTTAGGTTATTTTGTATATGTTCTTTCGAGATTATAACTCTCATTAGTTTGGGGTGACAACATACATTCTATACCCCTTTATTGGTAAGAATGAGACTTCACCTAAGAAAGAGCCATTAGACCTAGTGTGTGGAAGGAATAAGATGGGAAGGATCTTATGCAAAATGACATGTGCATACATGCATCAATTACTTACTCATGCATTATACAAATAACCCTTATCTTGTAGCCATCATAGCTCCATCCAAAGCCTCATGGAAGATAATATGCAACCAACTTGATAGGAAAGTATGGCGTTGAGTCTGAGTTAAAAATTTGGTCCAGTCTTGGAACCAAACATGCCATCTAAAGTTTTGGAGAGGCTAATGGTTGACTTTAACCATAAGATGAAAGAAATGATTGTCGAAGAAGTGAACAAATGGGTTAATGAGATAGCAGGAAAGAGAATACTCTGTTTGATGAGTTTATCAGGTAACCAGAGAAAATACAGAAAGTTCTAGGTGCCAAAGGGAATAGACATTGAAGAATTGCTTGCTTGCAAACATGACAATCTACCTGCTAATTTTTGTATGTCAGAGCTACCAAAATTCATAGGAACCTAAAATGCAAAGAACCATGTTCATTCATATGTGATAATTATAAAGGCATATAGAGTGTCAATGGATACTATGTTGGAGCTTTTTAAATTGTCACTGGAAGGGCTTGCAAAAATATGGTAATTTAATGAATCAAAGATTATCAAGGAAGATTCAAAAGAGTTGGTTGAAGCTTTCGAGAAATACCATGCTTATAATTCAGATCTAGAGGTTAGTTATAAGACTTAAAATCTTTTAAGCAAAGGGATGGTGAAGGCTTTAATTACTACATTCAGAGATGGAAGAAGATGGCTTCAAAGATGACCCCAAGGTCTGCAGAGAGAGAGAGTAGGTTAGAATGATTATAAAAGGGGCTTTGCTTAGAATTGGCACTAGAATCAAATGAATGTTAGTTAGGAACTTTAAGGGTCTTTGATAAGTACAACTGCAAGCTGAAAAGCTAGAATTCGAGTAAAAAATACAGTATGAGGGAAGACAAAGTGCCCCATTTCAGCCCCAAGCTAGAGGGAACAAAATGACCAATGTTAATGCGATATGGGCAGCTAGATAGTTTACAGATTTGGGAATGCCTCTGTCTAAGGCATTTGAGAGGTTGTAGAAGAAAGGAGTGTTAAAGCCCTTAGCACCAAGGCTACTTCCTAATATGCTACCTACAGGATGTGACACCATTGCTTACTATGCTTTTCATTAAGGAGCAGGTCACAATGCTGATGACTGTTACAGATTGGGACATAAGATTCATGACCTTACTGATAATAAGATAATTGTCCCACCTGACTTTAGCAGGCTTAGTATTCGAGAAAACCCTCTCCCAAACATTATAATGATCCTCCTCTGAATCAAAGGACACTTATGATAGATTCTAGAATTCTTGAAGATATTATTATGGGTACTATAGAGGAGGTCACAAAGGAGGCTTTAGTTGTTTGCAGTATCAATCTATAGGAAAGTTTAGATACAAAGTCAGAGAAGGTGCAAAGGAGAAGAATCATAGGGGGGAAGTACTACTTTGACAAAGAAGTTCCCAAAGAATCAAGGATTGAAAAGGAAGATAAGAGCTTATTGCTAAGGAAAAAGAGGAAGAAAACCCTACTATGAAGTAATTAAACAAGGTACCAGCTCATATCAGTATATGGAAACTGCTCATCACCTTTCAGAAGCATAAAAAGGCAATGATAGAGGCCTTATCCAGCCTGGTCATTTCTAGTGAAGCTACTCCAAAAATGTCATTATGCTGGTGAGCCATAAGGGCCAAATCACTTTTTTAGATGAGGATTTACCACTAGAGAGAAGGGATTACAATTTACCTTTATTCATCTGAGCTGAAGTGAAAGGAGGATGTACTCAATGTGTGATGATGGGTGACAGATCTAGGATTAACATTTGTCCGATGGGTTATCTAAGAAGGACTTGAAGGCTTTTGATAGTGTCATTAGGGCTTATGATGATAGCAAAAGGCTAGCTATAGATGTGTTCAAGACTATGGTATAAACAAAAGTAGTCAAAGCCATGGTGGAGTTCACAGTTGGACATTCCTATTGCTTTCTCACTTTTGTTAGGATGGACATGGTATCATCCTCTTTGTGGGGTGCCTTCCACTATTCACTAGAAAGTTAAGATCCCTTATAAAGGAGAGATTATGACCATTTGTGCTAATGTTAGGGAAATTGTATCAACTATGAGTATGGTTGTTCTAAACCATCAAGGATTTTAGGTCACTGGATTCACTAATAAATAGGTTGATCTGAAGGTAATGGAGATTATGAAGAGCATGAACTTCTTTTTAGGGCATGGATCAGGGAAGAATTCCACTAGCATGTTAAAGTTCCTAGATATTTCTAACCTGACTATCAGAAAATGGATTGGGACACCATGATGAAGGGTCAAACTAATAAGCGAGAGATTTGGGAGGGTCACTATTAGACTTCTTTATGAAAGAAGGTAAAGTTCTTGAAAAAGTAGAGTAAGGAACATTCAGAGTGATAAGTCATCCTGTAATGACATGGACAAACTTGAGAAAGCTTATTTCCAATTAGATGTTGACAAATTGGGGTACCAAAATTATCAGGACTCATTAGAGGAGGATAGTGATAATAAGGAAAAAAAAGAAGAGGGATAATAGGTCATAGAGATAATGGATGGTTAGGAGTTAGGTCAACATGTGGTTCTATATAGTCCTCAGTCTTCATGGTCATAGAAAGACAAGAAAAAGGTACTGATGAACAGAAGGGGCAATATGCATTAGAGCAGAACTTTTAGGCCAATAAGGAAGATCGTGTAAGGAAAGGGTCTAACTTGCTAAAGCCAAATGCATCATTTTATGGACTCTAAATGGGAGTATACTGGGCCTTGCAAATTCACTAAAGCTGCCTATATGTGGATGAAGTTGGAAGACATTGAGAGAATGATTATGAACTCTATTGAAGAAGTAGGTGGTGAGGAAAATGAGAATTTTGTGGCCAAAGTTGAGCCTCCAATGACTGATGGAGCAACATTATAGGTAAAATTTTTGAAGATTATGCTAGAAGATGATCAATGAAATAAAGTTTTGAAGGGTTGTCAAGGCTATTGTCAGAATAGGTGATGGAAAGGAGGTAGATCCTATGCAAAATGTTGATCTTGAGGTTTTGATTAATGGAGTGAAGGATGAAGAAGGGAAGATGGTTGTGACAGAAGAAGATCTGATCAACCAACTAGATAAAGAGGACTTTCTTGATACTACGATGTTTTCGTTTCTAGTCTCTTCGAGGACGATGGTGTATTTCTTTCTAAGTTTAAGGCAATGAATGATGCGTTTGCTCACTTATGTGATGTGTTTCCTAATGGTATCGTGCATGGCATGTAATGTTTCATGAGCATATTTGACATTAATTCTATAAAGACTACTACATTTAACCTTGGCACATAGAATAATTCAAAGATCTTGTTCACTGTCAATGATGTCACATTAAAGGAGCACAAGAAGTTCGAAAAGTTACTTAGGAAATACCAAAGGATTTTTGCCTAGACTTAAAAAGACATGCCAATAGTTTATAAAAGCATTGCAAAACACAAATTCCCGAGCTACCCATACATGAGGCTAGTAAAATAAAAATTGCAAAGGTTGAGACATGAATGGGCCCGGTTAGTCAAGGAAGAAGTAGCAAAACATTTGAATGTCAAGTTCTTAGAAGTGTAGATTACCCGAAATGGTTAGCCAACATAGTGCCAGTACCAAAAAATGATGGAAGGTTTAGGATTTGTGTCGGCTACAAGGATTTTAACAAAAAAAGCTCAAAGGATGACTTTTCATTACCATACATAAATATGCTAGTTGATAACTTTGCAATCTGTGTCATGTATTCCTTCATGGACAGATTCTTTGGGTATTTCCAAATTTTCATAGCTGTCACGAATAAGGTGAAGACAGTTTTTATCATAGAGTAGGGAACATATTGCTACAAGGTGATGCCTTTTGGGCTAAAGAATGCAGGGGTGACCTATTAGTGAATGATAACTACCCTACTGCATGACTTGATCTATAAAGAGGTGAAATTTTATGTCAATGATATGATTATAAATCAGAGACTCGGGAAGGACAATTTAAAGCTTTGGAAAAGTTTCTAAAGGGATTTGATAAAATAATCTAAGGCTAAATCCTAAGAAGTATGTGTTCGGGGCCACTTTCGACAAGCTATTGGGACATATAGTCAGTGAGAAGAGAGTCGAAGTGGATCTAGATAATGTAAAGCCTATTGAAGAAATGCGTACACTTAAGACAAAGTAAGAGGTATGAGGTTTCTTGGGTCATTTATAGTATATCAGCCTGTTCATAGCAAGGTTGACCTCATCTGTGAACCCATTTTCAAGTTGTTATAGATGGATCAGGTGATAGAATGGAATAAGCAGTGTTAAGGGGCCTTCCAAAAGATAAAAGAGTATATGACTAACTTGTTAAAGTTGAAGCCACCAACTCTCAAAAGACCTTTAACTTTATGTTTGATAGTGGAGGATATTTATGTAGGTCCAATGTTAGCCTAAGAAGATGAAGTAGGGAGCTAACCTATAGTATATTCCCTCTATAAGTAGTTGTTGTCTTATAAAAAGAAGTATGATCAGGTGGACAAGACTTGTCTAGCTCTGATTTGAGCTATGAAAAAGCTAAGGCATTATTTTCAGTTATACTCAGCGGAGGTGATCACAAAGTTATACCCAGTTAGATACCTTCAGGAGGTTCCCTCCATAACAGGAAGATTGACAAAGTGGTTAATCATGTTGACTAAATTTGATATTAAGTATGTAGCCAAGAAGGTAATCAAAGGACAAATAGTTTTAAAGTATTTGGCACAATAATCCTTCGAAGAAGAAGAATATAAGCCTCTCAATTTTCAAAATGAGGGGGTTAGGAGCAATCAAACCTCTAGGGTACAAAACTTACTTTGATGGAGTAGTAAACAAGAAAGAGGTAGGTGTAGGGGTAATTATGATTTCACCCAAAGGAGAACTCCATCCTATTGCTAAAATCTTGACTATAAGGTGACTAACAGCATGACTAAGTATGAAGCATATGTGATGGGGCTCAAACTCTTGAAGTAAATAAAGGTCGAGACAATAGAAATGTTTGGTGATTCACTGTTGGTCATTTTATAGATAACATATAAGTAGGAGTTGAAAGAAGAACGTCTAGCCCCATACTTGGAGATCTAAAGAGGTTGGTAAAGAATTTCTATAAGGTTACATTTTATCACCTGCCAAGAGAAGAGAATGCAATGGTTGATGCCTTCGTCATTATGGTCTCTATTTGGGAAGGCCTAAGGTAATGGCTATGAAGCCACCTGTCACACTCCAGTTTGGGACACCGTGTTACTTGGGTACAGGTGTGATACAGGTGTCAATGGAAAATCACCCCTGGTATTTTGATATACAAAGGCATTTAAAAGACGATGAATGCCCAGAAAGGGCTGTGAAAAAGGATAATGAATGATTCAGAGGTTGTCTTCACAATTTAAGGTGTACGATGGGCTAATGTATAAAAGAGTGCCTAATAGGGTTCATTTGCGATGCCTGGTTGAGGAAGAGGACCATAAGGTCATGAAAGAGGTGCATGTAGGAGTTTGTGGACCCTATATAAACAGGAAAGTGTTGGCAAAAAAAATTCTATGACTAGGACATTATTGTACCACTATGGAGCATGACTATATTTAGAAGGTTCGAAGTTGTCAGGAATGTTAGATTCATAGTGGCCTTAATCATTTATCATCGATAGAGTTGCAAAATTTGACCTCAACTTGGCCATTTATAGCTTAGGGCATCGATGTGATTGGGGAATTTCGACTAGCATCTATATAGGGACATCGGTGTATTATGGTAGCAGTGGATTACTTTTCGATATGTGTAGAGACTAATCCCTTTAGTAAGCTAGGGGCAAGGTAGATGGCACGATTCATTGAGAAAAACCTCATATGCCACTTTGGTTTGTCGCATCATGTTATTCTAAATAATAGGGGTCCATTTCCAAGCAAAAGACAAGGAAGTGCTGAGAAAATATGGGGTGTTGCACCACAAATTGTCACCTTACAAACTACAAGCTAATGGAGCAGTGGAAGTGACAAATAAGAATGTTAAGAACATGCTTGCCAATATGGTAGAGACATACAAAAGCTGGTATGAAAAATTATCCTTTGCCTTATGGGGTTGTCAAGCAAAAGCAAGGACATCAACTGGGATGACACCATACTTTTTGGTGTATGTGATAGAGGCAGTACTGTCGATTGAGTTAGAAGTGAAGTCATTACGAGTATTGATTGAATTTAACATCCTTGAGTGCCAATGGGTGGGAAGTAGATTTGAATAGCTTACTCTGCTCAATGAAAGGAGACTAAAGGCCTGATATCACATCCAATTGTATTAAGCTAGGATAGTTAGTTCATTCAACAAAGAGGGTCAAGCTAAATATGATGAAGGTTGGTGATATGATCCTAGAGACAATCTGACCACAAACTCAGGATCCTCAAGGGAAATTCAAGCGGAATTAGGAAGGTCGCTATGTGGTCAATCAAATACATTTGAGTGGAATGGTGAAATTAGTAGATACATATGGAAATGAATTCACCGAGCTGGTAAACTTAGATAGACTGAATAAGTATTTTATATAAGGTATGAGAAAAGTAAAATAACCCGCTAAGCTAAAAACTTGAAAGGGAGGCTTTGGCAAAAATTAGGGCATAAATGATGAAAAGAAAATAAAAGGAAAAAGTAAAAGAAAGGCAAAAAAAAAAAAAAAAAAAGAGAGAAAAGCATGCTAAGTCAAAAACCCAAAAGGGCAGTTTAGGTAAAATTTAGAGCATAAAAATAAATAAAATTGTAAAGATAGTGTGACTGAGCACTAGAGGACCTTTAATATGATAGTGGGACGATGATAGAAAAGGTGGACGATGATAGAAAAGGTAGGGATGAACAAGCGAAGAGTGAACCAGACAAAGACATTGAGCAAAATAATTAGATGATCCAATGTGCCAATGTTAAAAGCATAAGGCATGCATTCAATTAATGAGTAATATGCCAAGTGTAGACGGTTTGTGTTGAGCATAATATCAAATGAAAGTACATTTGCATAATTAAAGTAAATTTAGTCATACATGTCTTTGAATTATAACTAAATAAAAGACAACTCTATCTCTCATAAAAGGTCATTATCTATAATTTGTAAATGAGATGCTTGTAACTCTAAATGTCATGCAACCGTGCCATGTAATCCACAACATCATCAGGCTTAGGACCTTAGCTAGTGCAGAAGTCATAAGTGTGATGCCTGGCCTATATAGTTTCAACCCTATCTAAGAAGCACTAAGTTAGAGGATGCTCAAGAAATGAAGGAAGGAACTATACCTCAAATTAAGGAGCACTAAACTAATGTCGCATATGAGCAGGATCATAAAATGCGTCTGAAGTTAAAGCATGAATAATGACAAATCTGCATAAGACCAAAGGATGACACGTCACAGGTTTCGATAAAGACAACTCCAACGGATGTTTGTAACACTGATGTGGGACATCCAACTAGTCCATTCGGCTCTAGTGGCAGTTAGTCTAGTCAGGCAGTGGTTCGAGTGATGATGTGGATAATTAAGCCTCTCTTGTAACTATATTTGAAAAAAAATAAGAAAATAGAGAAAAGAAAAGAAAGAAGAAGAAGAAGAAAAAGAAAAATGCACGTTAGGATGAAAATCTAAAAGGATGGCTTAAGGAAAATTGAGCACCCCACTGGATTGAAAACTCGTAAAGGCTATCTAAGAAAATGTTAGGGCAGAAAACAAAAAAAAAAAAAGAAAAGAAAAGAAAGGCAAAAAAAAGAAAATGGAAAAACTGTAAGAAGAACTCTTACCTAGTAGTGAGCTTCGTGCAAAAGAGTCACTGACACGCAAAGCTACTCTATCAAGTCCTATAATGGTCTCACCCAAAGATCATAGGTGCGAGAGTCCTCTATGACTTAGCTCCCTTTAAGAGATGTAGGATCTGGAAATATACTTAATAGATACTTGCCCATCAAAATGACAATTATAATGTGAGCCTGAATAGCTCGAGTATAACCCCTAAAAGGAAAAAAAAAGTGATAGAAAGGGCTATGAAGACCTTTTCCTCACCCATCTTATACTAGAGGACATCCTCATATCATAAGTCAAACAACTCTATCATCATTCTGAAATATGGATAACCTAGCTGGGGTAGTGCAATCTAATCTACAGTCGTGAGATGATAGTTAAGAATGGCACTAAACTCCTCTAGTAGAAGATAAATCTTTATGCCTTCGAAGTAGAAGGTATGAGTAGTAGAGTCCCACAAGTCATAAGCTACCTACAAAAAATGAAAGTCAAGATGATCATCAGAAAGGTAGCATAAAGAAGAAGGACCCACCCATGATAGATCATACCAAACTTAAGGGGAGAAGATCTTAGAAAAGTTCTAGCCATGATTGAGGGAATGAAGGAAGGCAAATTAAGAGAAAGGACTCGAAGTGGGTTTTTATAGTATAAGGCTAAACCCATGGGCTGTACAACCCCTGACCAATAGAACCTTTATGTTGGGTTGCACAACCTTCTATGATAGGGTTGTATAGCCTTCCAGCTGGGTTTTATAACCTTCAATCAATAAAAATAGTTTACACAGCCTCAATTCATCTTTCAAATTAGCTGCAACTTAGGCACTTATTTTGTAAAGCAAGTATGTAAAAGGGATAATAACATTTATTTTGAGACGCACAATCAAAGGAAGAAAACTAGATAAAAGAATGTCTATGTCAAACCTTGATCAAAAGTGGAGGTGAGGTTGCCTCAATGTGCCCTAACATATCCTAAGCAAACATCCAAATTTCAAATCACCTAATAAACTGTATAGCTACATAAATAAGTACCAAATATGTCATACTAGAAGGAAGAGAAGAAAAAATGTCCTAAATAGCTAAGGTGTGGGGTTTTAGGAGTTTAGTTGCCTTCGCTCTTAGAAGGTGTCACCTCAGATCCTCAGCCTTGCCATCTGTCTACACATAGCCATGATCCTTAGCAGCCCATACTAGATGCTCTATCTTTATCTCTACTTTTGGTAGGCATTGATCCTTCTCTCTAAGATCGTTTTTCTGATGATGGATCATCTCCTGCAAAAAACACGAGGGTTGGGATATGTAGTACAAAATACATAAGGGACAAACCATAAACATGCATACATACATTATTTTGTTTTTATGTTTCATTAGCTTATAGGGAATGTGTCTAGCGTGTCATAACCCTACTCAGGGTGGTGATCAGGTCTGCCATGGCCTCTGCCTGGATGCGAGGAATCTATAAGGGAAAAGAGAAAAAAGAGAAACATTATTAGAAGCATAACTTGCAATACAACTAAGGCTTAATAAACATAAGTAACGATGAACTTACATGAGTGGCTCAGCTGGCTCAAAAACACAAGCAGACCGAATTATCTGTAATGACATCATCGACCGAATCAATGAAGTCACACAATACTCCACCAAGCTATCCATCATGAAAGCTGAACTGCCTACCACTACGGGCTCCACGACCCCTATAGTAGATTCACAAGCCTGTTTGCAACCCTGGGCAGCACCAAAACTAGATGAGGGAGTGCAAGCAATAGGACTCCAATCTACTTGAACAATGGTACCTTGACTCTAATGTTGTAAAGTAATCCCCTCATTGGGTGCATAATAAGAGAACACATGAATAGCCATATCCGATAGAGGGAGGCTAATTATAAGTGTGTCGATCATCCAAGAACTATAAGGAACACATGTAGAAGATAACTGCTCTCTAAGTGTGTAATGCAAGGCAGTAGCCAACTCTAGACCTTGAGGTCTCTCCCCCAAAACAAACTCATAGGCAGATGTTGTGGGATAGAGTGCTCATTTAGATGCTCATGCCAATAAAAATGTGCTTTGACTTTTGAATGAAGGTCCTCGCCATCAAATGGTTGTTGTACGAGATAATGTCAACCTCAACTACCTCAAGGGCCTATGTTGCCATAAAACCCCTTCAACTAAGGCATAACCATAATGGAAATGCGAAATCATTATAAGTATAATTCCAACCAATCAAATAAATGGTCATCACTATTATGATGGTTTCGGTGTAGGGACAATACTTGTTTTTGAGTGATTGTGTTCAGGCGAGCACATTTAGTAGTCATGGGAAACAAGGATAGTCACCCTCTATACCATCCTCAGGGTTCTACCCCTTGAGCAGGCCCAGCTCAATTGCCCAAGCTTATTAATAAAGAATGTTATCAGGGTCAAAATAATAAAGTAGTACTAAATGTATAAAGAACAAAAGGAACTAGTGGTATTTATGACAAGGACTCTCTAAGCATCATATACATAGCCCTGACCACATGAGCGATGACTAAGGTAATGGTAGAGGTATGCCAGTACTCTAGATCATCAATCAAAGTAGTGTTGCTGGTCTAAGTCCTCCAACACTAGCATTAAACATAGCTCCACCACTTCAGAAGCATTTGAGAACACGGATGCTGACAGGGTGAATTATAGGTAGCAACGAGCATATTGATCAACCACCTCAGCAGGACTATCATTAGTAATAATAGGAGCACCAGTTAGAATACTTGATCTTGTCATGTCCTTGCTCCCCTTCAATAAGGGTACGAAACTTAGGACCCTTTATAGATAATCTCATTGAAGTGTGAGATAATGTGCTCGAAGCCAATAGGCAGTGGAATGTTTGCGAACCATAACCTAGTTAGAAAAGTGAAATCCATAGGAATGGTAAAAATCCCATCAATTAGGGGTAAGTGGAAAGTGTTTTATGTCCATTCATTACTCAACCAATGCATGTACCATCAACAGATTGATCCTTGGTGTCTCGTTAGTAAACAACCATAGAAAAGTCCAAATCCCAATCCCCCTAAACAAGCCACCACCTAGGGATGCATTGTATGCCCCCACGCCCTAATAGGACCACTAGTGTCGCCTCCTTTCTAGAAGGAGGCGATCACTTAAAGAAAGAAAGGAAAAATAATAGTAAGACAAGCATGCACATATGAAATTTGAAGAATGAGACGAAAATAAACTGTAGGATTTATCCTAAAAAAAAACACAATTTTAAGGACAAAATACCGCAAGACAAGCAAATTTACAGAAAAATGGATTGTTCACTCAGGTGTGTACCGTAATTATCATGAATTGTTCAATAAATTAATTTCAATTACTGCCTTATGCATGTTAAAGAATAAATCCTAGGTCACACAAATCAAGACAATCAACGTGGCTAGTAGAATAATGAAAAAATTTCACTGAAAGTAAAGGGTAAGTGTCCTAGAAATTATTTCTGAATATTTTATCAGCTAACCTACTGTTCACTAGCAAAAAGTGAATTCAGGGGTAGCGCCTAAGGCTTATGGTTATAAAGTGCACAAAAAATTAAAATAAAATTGAAAATGAAAGGACACATATTGATTCCGAGGAGGCTCCTGCTAAGTGATGGTACAAATTATAGACTATCAGTGTGTCACCAGTCGGACTATAGCTAGATGGAATCATCTTCATCATCGCATTTTCAGTGGGCTCACTCAGTTACACTTACATTTAGATAGCAATTGATCAAACACATCATGAGTCACGAGATCCTCATTGAAAAACTCGTACTGGATGTCGTACATCACGTTGTTGGGAAACTTGGCCATGTCAGTCATCAAAAGGAGCAAAGATTGCCTAGAAGCTAGTTTCAAGCCTAAAGAGAAAAAGTGAAAAGAGAGAGGAGAAATGACGCAAATGAGAACCAAAGGCTTTTTGGGCCCTTTTATAGTGGCCTTAGGTTGTACAGCCCAAGAGAGCTGTATAGGTAGCCTCGACCAAGTTGTACAACCCTACTGGGCTAAGATGGCTAAGTTAGGCATAGCAAACAACCTCTCCTCAAGCCCAACAGGCCTAACCCCTAGCCCATTAAGCCCGATCCAGCTTCCCTTCAAGCCCATAATTACTAAATTACCCCTCTTGGCCCAATCGAGCCCAAAATTATTAAAATACCTCTAGTCCCTCAATGAAGGCCAATAGTAATTAAATTACCAAAATACCTTTGACCACTTCTCAAGCCTAATTGCACCTAAGTTACCAAGATACCTTCAATTCCTTAAGGAGCCTATAGTAGCTAATTTATTAAAATACACCTGATCTCCTAAAAGAACCCTTGGATGACCAACTACCCAAAATGCGGTCATTGCTTTCAGAATGTCCGGGAACACTACAAGCTATCAAATCTAGATAAGAACATTATGAACCTTTTTAATGACAAGCTAACCCCCTTTGAGGTTCTAAAAATATTTTTAAGAAAGATTCCTCCCTAGAAATGACAAAATAAAAGGAAACACTTCCAACAATATCTAGGCTTGGGTCTGTTACCTTAAGATAGGCACGAACCTCTGAGATAGCCAAAAGGACTGTGAGGACATTGATCCAATTTGTAAATGCTAGAAGGCTCTGATGATATACGAACTATCCAGAGGGCACCCTTGAGTTAGGAAACATTAGTCAGAAAGACCAAAGCAAACATCAAGAAATGCAAGAGTGATATTGGTCACAAGTGACGATTTATGCTAAATAGTACACCTTGGTACTTGTTAGAAGGCTACCAGGAAGCTTACTACTTATTTGAGGGCTGCTAAGAAAAAATCCCAGTCCTTGCTCGAGGGCTGCTAGAAGAAGAAGATCAACCTTAGTATTTGTTAAAGAGCAACCAAAAAGCTTAATACTTACTCTAGGGTTGCTAAGAAGAAACTTTAATACTTACTCGAGACCTACTGAAAGATGATTTTTAACATTGGTACTTACTAGAGGGTTGCAAGGAACCTTAGTACTTACTTAAGGGTTGCTAAGAAGAAACCCCAATACTTACTCAAAGGCTGCTGAAATAAGATGATCAACCTTGGTAACCAAAGGGCTACCATGAAGATTGGTCATTGCTAGAAGGTTGTCAAGAACCTTAGCACTTACTCAAAGAGCTGCTAAGGAAACTATATCCTTAGGTATCCTTGATAATGTTTAAATTCTATACTTTGCTTTGTCATGACTTGTTCAAATTGCCATTTCTCAAATGATGCTTTCCAAGCCCCACAAAGTAGGGGGTGAATTGTAAGCATCGGATTTTGGATCTCTAGATATAGAGCCCAATGATGAAAATCATTGAACTAAATCCCTAAAATGCAAAGAGAATTACACAATGTAAAGGATGAAAGATCTTAGAAAACCTAGAAAAGCCTAAAGACTAAGACTAAAGACTAAATCTAAGCTAAGTCTAGGGCTGCCAGCTAAGTTTGGTAGGCTATACAACCCATCAAATAGGGTTATACAACACTCATTACAGGGCTCTACAGCCTTGCTTAAACCCTAACTCATAAAACTTTTTGAAAGTGGTTCCCCCTTAAACCCTAAAGTTGTAAAGCCTTGATACAGGGATGTACAACCTTTTCTTAGTTATATAACCCACATGCAAACCTAATTACAGTACAACACTCTTCTCCTCAATGAATAGATGCATCCATGGTGCAGCCATAACTATTTTTGGCACTATACATCCACCCAACACCTATAAATTCCCTCCATTTTGAAAAAGAGGGAGAAGCTTAGAAACCCTAAAGTTACTATGTATAAATTACATCTTAAATACACATAAATAGAGAAAACTAAAATCCTAACCCTATCTTACTCTTTGTAAGGTACAACTAGACCTTTTTCCCTTTATGTTTATGCATTCCTTAAGAAAAATTAGAGGATATTAAGTTAATCATGAGCTTTTAAGGGCAAATACATTGTTGGAACATCTTAAAGACTCCTCTTCCCTTTCTTCATTCTTCCACTTTCTCTCACTTTTTTCTTTTTTGAAACGTAGAAAAAGAGGGTTATACAACCTTGTTAGTAGGCTCTACAACCCTTATCCTAGGTTATACATCTTTTATCCATGGCTATATAACCCAGGTTTCCTAAAATCCAGCAGAAAGTTTCCTTCTTATTCTCTTCAAATTTCTTACTTTTGGGAGTATCTTTTAGGATGTTTGGTGACTCCAATGATAGAATAGGATGAGATTTTATGGCCTAGGACACCTATTCACTTCAAAATGGAGTCTTAGTTAGCTTTTAAAATGGTTTTCTTTACTTTTCTCACTTAAAATGCTTATATATTTTGCTTGTTCCTTTGAACATTAAGTTTAATTTTTGTTTCTATTTTGACATCTTGAGGTGATAACCAAGTGAAGAACTTAAGTTCCCTTTGACCTTAGTAATCCCCTTTATGCGATAATACCTAATTATATGTGAATAATGTTTTTTTAGTCTTTTGATGCCTTGATTGGATGTTATGTGTTTTTGGTTTCTTTGATTTCTAAATTCTATTTTTTTTGTTCTATTTTTGAAACCTTAGGCTAATAATCAAAAGACAAACTCAAGTATCCCTTGACCTTGATATTCCTCTTTTGTGTTAGAATTCATGAATAGTCATATGAATAGTGCTTTCTAGTTCTTTGGTCTCTTGGATTCATATGGGTATTCTAACTACTTTCATGTTTGGTTCTATCCTAGATGTTTTGGCTCTTTGTGAGCAAGGTGAGTGAGGCATGAATGACCCTAAGAGCCCACTTAACTGAATCTTTGCCTCAGGACACCTAACATCCTCCAAATGTTTGGTATGTGTATGTGTTGTGTTCATTTCCTTCCTTCTATCCATGATTGATGCACTTATGTATGTGTGTTATGAGCTGTAAATTCTAGTTTGTGATGATTGGATGTGTTATCTTAGACTTAGATAAATGCTAGGTTCCTTGATTATAGAGATATGATATAGTGATCATTATAAACCTTGCTCTCCTTTCTTTATTTACTTAAGGTTCCTTTGCTTATTCTTTTTCATATGATTCATTGCTAACTTACTTCTTCTTTTGGGGCAGGTGTGAGTGCTTAGGATTAGATAATGGACTTAACCTTAGCCACGTCCCACTATGGATGATTATATGTGTAAATGGATGATAATAAAAGTTAAAATCATATGCTTTGTCACATCACCCCCTTCCTATTATGGATGATTATATATGTGAATGGATGATAATGCATGTTAAAACCTTATGCCATGTCATATGACTCCCTTCCCCATTGTAGATGATTATGTGTGCGAATGGACGATGGTGCATGTTAAGATCTTATACCATGATACATGATCCTTTTCCCTTTTAAGTTGATGACTTGATTTGTTGAAATAAACTGCGCTTAGATGTATGTTTAGGGTGATAATCATACTGATCATTAACTTGGTTAAAACATTAAAAGTGAACTAAAGATGCCTAAAGGTCGAATCACAATATATGAGTGGTGTGGTAGTGCCTAACCCCTTCCCCTTATTGTACCTAATTTCTAAACTCGATATTTGATGGGGTGAAGAAGAAATGGGTTTTCTAATTGACTTATATTAGGTTCAGATTTTGCCTTCCTCATATTCTTGTGGCAACCAAAGTCTGGTGGCAACTCTATATTTCCTAAGGGTGGTACCAATGTATTATCTTGTCATGGTCACTCGAGGACCAATATTTGGACTCAAGGCTTTGAACAAGCACAAGACCTAAAGGATCCCCTACACATGCCATGTCTTAGGGTGATTACCAATGTGAAGACCTTTGTCTTCCTAATCCCCTGTTGATCGATAAAAGTAGAAGTCAAAAGCAAAATTTCACTTGTTCAAGCATAGTCACAAAAATCAAGTGCTCATAATGAGTGCCATTGATTTTGGGGTTACACTTAAACTATTAGTGTAACATCCCCAAACACATTCATTGGCATTATCACATGAGCATATGCATTAGATAAATAATCATTTGGAAGCACCATTGCATTTGGGAACACTTGAACATATATGTAGTGTTTGTATAGTTGAATGGCAAATTGTTTTATGT
>CATIWR010038476.1:0-23380 GCA_949677035.1 Omphalea diandra | reverse complement strand
AATTTTTTGTCATAACTCTATATATATATATATATATATATATATATATATATATATATATATATATAGAGCTAAACTCAAAAGAATTTCGTCATATTAGCATAGAGCTAAACTCAAAAGAATTTCGTCATATTAGCATTTTGTCTTATATATATATATATATTCTCTTCGTTGAAGAATAAAAATTATAATGATCGACTAGTCAGAAACTCGCACATTGCATAATATAATTATAACAATAAATTTTAAATAAATTTAATATTTGTTTTCATTAAATAATTAGTTAAATACTTACATGATTAAAATTAATATATTATTAATAATTAAAATTTAATTATTATTTTATAAAAAGGTAAAACTAAAATTTTTGAACTTATAATTATGTATAGAGTTAATTATCTATTGTTTATTTTTCAATCTTATATGACATAATTTTAAAAGAAAATTTATTAAATTTAAGTAAAGTAATTCATAATAATCAATCAAATAAATAATATTAAGTATTTCATAATAAAAAATAAAATCAATAGATAATTATAAAATATATGTATAATCACGAGATAATTGCAAGAAAATATTATCTATTAATTCACATCGTCAATCTTATGTAATACAATTTTAAGAGAAGATTTATTAAAGTTGAATGAAATAATTTCTAACAATTTATTTACCATTTAAATCTTGGTTTCTTATTTATATTTTTTTTTTACTTTTTAAGTTTGTCTAATTTTCTATTTAGAAATAATTTAGAATTTTTCAGTTTTAGGTATTTCTAATTTTGTGTTTAAAAGTTGTTTAAAATTTTTACTTTTTAGTTTTTTTAATTTCCATATCAAAATATTTTTTATATGATCTTGATTTTCTATTTAGAATGTTATTTTAAACCTTTTAATTTCTAACTTAAAAAGTTTTTTTAGCATTTTTTTATATAAATTTTTTATAACATAATGTAAAATAATGATATGTGATTGTACTATATATAATTATTTAATAAAAAATAAAAAATAATTTATAATTAATTTTAAAATTAAAATTAATAATATATATTGATTGATTGATTCTGTCACTAAGTCAATCCTATCTTCCCTCTTAAATTTAAACCAAGGCTTTCCATCTTTCAAACATTTGTGTAGTTATTACTAGCGAACGGACACATTCTAACTCCCTCATTATGGAGGAGGGAGGGGGGCAGTTAGATAACCCAGCTATTCAAGACCTAATAAAAAAAAGTGAAAACCTGTATTGTTCAGAAAAAACCCTCCAACTTCATTCGTCTCCACATATGCAAATGTTTTACACAGAAAAAATCTTGGTGGGTAGGGTTCTTACATTCAAGAATTTGTCAGCACTATAGGTGGTAAATGGGTCGAGTCATGTTGTTTTAGGTCAGGTCATTTTTGGGTTAAATCATTTTTTATGGTTTTCGGATCAGTCTGAGTCGCTCGGGTTATGATGTTGTTCAGAAAAATTTTTAGTCAAACAACTTTAGCTTTTAACTGTGAGAGAAATTGGAGGTTTGTTTTCTCTAATCCACACAAAGACAGAATAGGTTACGATATCAAAAGTTGTAGACTCTTGTCCTTGTACATTACAACATAGTGTTCAAATTAGAAATGCAACGAGGATAAGGCAACAAGATTTGGAAAAGAGTTTCAATCCTATTAATTTGGATTTCATGTATGAGAAAGATGATTCATGGTCTTTATGGTTGGAATAAAGAGAGACCTTTGCTTAACGGTAAAACCAACGATTGGTTAAGGAAGATATTCATGAAGATATGTAGGGAGAAGTCACAAATAATGGTGCGGGTAGGGATGGGGGTGATGACGATAGGGGCGGTGATAGTGGTTGTAGCCAATTAGGTGGATAAAGGTCGGTTCTACTTTTCTTGAAGAGAATTTCTATTATAATCCTCATAATATTGATATTGGTAATTCTAATTCTAGAAATGATCCACTTCCTTTTCACATCTATCTTCAATCTCGAGGTAGTAGAAATGATGGTGAATGTGCATCTAATAGATATACTTTCCACACATAGTTTGAAGGGTTTTAGTTCAAAATGATTGACATTCATTGAGATGATTTTGGTTTTCCTTCTGCTCACATCAAATGATATTATTAGTTCTACAAGTAATTACTAGATTATGTTCCATATCCATATGCTTTGAGTTATGCTACATTAGAGAGCTCATCATCAACTCAACCTATGATTGAGCAACCTCCTTGTTTAAGTCAAGTTGAGCAATTTGAGCCAGTAAGTTCATTGTTCTACTACTCACCATCACAATATAGTCATTCATCATAAGCATCCAAGGATCAAAATAATACTCTAGATCCTTCTAGACACTCTTTTTGGTATTAGTCAAGTACAATCTTTTATCATCTACTTTGTATTCAATTGATAAAGCTACTTGTTCAAGTTATTATTAATTTTGGACAAAAACTATAGATGTTATGTTTTTATTTATGTAGTTTTATGTTTGTTTGTTAGTTATAAATCATAGTTTTAATCAATTATAAAGTTGTTTCTTAACTTGCAATTTTTCATGTAAAAATTGTGTAGCGGTTAACCATTTCATTACAGCCGCAAGAACCCCGTTACCTGCGACTGTGACAGCAATTTAAATCCATGCCATCACTTGAGTAGAAGTTTTATCTAATTGCTGGTCAATATTTCTAAGCAGAATAAACTTCTAAATGTAAATAAAATTATGTGTTTCTTGAAAATGAATTGACATAAAAAACTAAATCATTAGAATTAAGAATTAATTCAGAACAATTTCTGTATTTTATTTTCGGCATCAAGGATGTAACAGAAACAGAGATAAGATAGCTGTCAGAAATGAAGAACATTTTTACAAAGAAGTAAGCTGTCTATAACCGAATTTTTGGATCATAATCAGTCTTTTGTCCAAGTTAGCATCTTAAATTTTTTGAGTAAATAGACAGAAAACAAGTGTCTCCTAGATCTACAAGGCACCTAGTTCTGGACCTATTTTCAATTTAGAGGGAACATGTATACAGTGGAACTTATTTGCAAAAGACACGGCCTTCTTATATAAGACTTTATAGAAGACTAGTTGACATGCTAAAAATACAATAAATATTAAACTCATCCCATGTCCCACTCCTTTAATTTCCTTTTTTTTTTTTTCTTTTAGTTCCTTCTGTTGTATTTTAAAAATCAAATGTGATACACTGCCCTTTTGCATTTGATGTAATTGTTTGTATTGTATTCAATAATATAGCCTAACCTAGTGACAATTTGTGCGCGTCCCATATGGATACCTTATATTACTTGGTTATATTTTTGTCAAGAAGATAGTTTGAAGACTTCCCCTTCTCATCTTTGCTTGTTCAATTTTTCTATTATAGTGTCAATCAAATTACAGCTTCTTCCTGAGGTATTACTGATCTGTCATCTCATTTAAAAAGGTCATAGAAATTTTGTGGCTTTTGGGTAAAGTAATTATGATGAAATAGCCTTGTTTCTTGTTCTGGTTATCAAGATTTATAGCATGCGACTTCTAATCTATTTTCAGTGATCAAGAAAGTGCAAATATTATCCTTACTGCCGGACATGGAGTCTTGAAGTTTTGGGACATTCAGTAAGTATCATAGCTTGTGCTATTGTTAGTTGGTTCTATTCCAATTTTTTTTTTAATTTTTAATAAATAATTATTTTCAGGTTCAGTTTACTGGTTATAGATTTTTAATTTGTTGTTTATGCAGAATATTAGTTGAACTTTTTATGGTAGTATAATGATAAGTTAGTAAACATACTATCATGAAGACAGTGAACAGAAAATTTCCTCATTGCAGTTTCCTTTGGCGGTAGCCAAAGCAATGCTTGTAGCTTGTTGTGAATTCAAAAAGCTGTTCAATTCGTCATGGTGCTTTCATCTGATTTTCCATCATATTGTATGTTATACTTTGCTAATGTAGTGCTGAAGCTTCTAAATAAGTTTTGCTAATGTAGTGCTGAAGCTTCTAAATAAGTTGAAAGTAAATTTAATAAGCTAGCATGAATCCTTCACAGCTGGAGTATTTGATGCTAGAGTCAAGCACGAAAATGAGTAAAAGTTATGCCACTTCTGGTCTTCATGGATCTGACATCATTATAATTCCTTAAACAAAAATGTTGGTCTCTTTATGTTCCTTTTTTGGTGTCCTATGCATTATTAGGTTTCTTTATATCTGATCATGTTGTGTTAACTTATATTTGGGTAGAATTTTATAGTTTATTTCTGACTGGTTTATCAGTATTAAATGGACCTGATTCTTTGTTTTTTTTTTTTTCCCCACTTTGTTCTTTCTGAAGTAGGCATAAAAGCCAGCCGGAGTTGGATTTACCTGATAAGTTTTTCATGTGGAAATATTTAATTTTGTCTGTACTCGTCACATAGATTTGTCTACATTAGTTGCAGGCATAAGTTAGGAGATTGTGGGCGTTCATAATAAACTTTTGGTGTACAGTTTTATAGTAACGCACTAAAGATCTGTAAACTTTTGCCTCTTTCCAGTGATCCGTTCCAACCTTTGTGGGACCTTCCAGTACCAAAATTCATTTATAGTCTCGATTGGCTGCCAGATCCAAGGTGTGAGATTTTGATATTTTCTGGTGGATGGAACATAGGTTGGAGGTTTGATGATAACACTTTTTCCTACAATTGAACCATGTTTATTCACATTTTCAGATGTATTATCATATCCTTGGATGATGGAACAATGAAACTCCTCAGCTTGATGAAGGCTGCATATGATGGCCATGTTAATGGAAAACCTTATGTTGGGCCTAAACAACAAGGAGTGCATGTTTTTAATTGTTCATCCTTTTATATCTGGAGTGTTCAGGTGTCAAGAGAAACAGGTATCTCCCTCGTGTTTCCTATTCCATTTGGTTGTGTTATTGGAGGATGTAATTGTTTGCTTATGCAAAAGAGGATGGGTGTTGTGAGAGTAATATGTTTAAATGAAGATAGGCATGAGTTCTTATCTTTTTAGCCAAAAAACAGCCTTGATTTATACATTAAACTATTGTAAATAGTATTTAGCTTGTTTTGTTTCTCAATGGTTCTATACTCTGGAGCTGCAGTTCTTTATGAAGTTGTTTATGCAGACTACATGTCATAATTATTTAAAAAAGAAAAAGGAAAATTAAGCTGTTGGATCCAAGTTCTGCTTGCTTCAGATTAGGATACTTCTGTAAATGTCTTGATAAATATTTTGCTTGGCCTCTTTTTTGAAGATCTAATTAATAGGCTGAAGTTAGTATATTTTTAATCATTATTTCAATGCATCATCTTATGTTTTCTTATATATTAGCATGCTTGAAGTTAGTATATTTTTAATCATTATTTCAATGCCTCATCTTATGTTTTCTTATATGTTAGCATTCTGCCACAGGTCTTTTGTGGCAAACCTTGTAAAATGTAAATCTTCCATTGGAAATTATGGTGGAATTTTAACCATCTTCTATGTAATTGCAACTAGACCAATTAAAAATGCTTCCCTTTCTTAAATTTGTCATCTGATTAACTTATGAGTTACTACAGGCATGTTTGCATATTGCAGTGCAGATGGTAAGGTTTGCCGCTTTCAGGTCAGTTGACATACCAATGTTCTAGCATAACTTCACTCCCCTGTTTTCCTTCTAACCTGATGTCAGTGGTTTTTGTTCCGTAATTAGATCTATTTTTGTGAATTTATTAATGCATAGTGCTAATGAGTGAGAGCCACATTGTATAGATGCATCAATAATAATATGCCAGATGAGTTTGGTTGCTTTTTATGCATCAAAAAATTGTTTGTAGGAATACAATTTTTCCCATTATCATATGATTTCCCTCTTTTTCTTGGTTAAAAATTTTTAATCTATTGTCATTTTTAGTATGAAAGTTACTATCCTGAGTCCATTTATGTCTAACATGAAGTCTCAAGCACAAAATGTACTCTTAAGGCATCTTGATGTTTAGTTCTTACAATTTAAGTAGAATTATTGATCAAATACTTTTATATCTGCATTGCTCATGAATGATCAATAATTGATAGTGTGAATAAGTGATTTATTATTTATTTATTTATTTTGTCTACATTTGCATTTCCAAGGTTGCTTCAGAGTTTTTCAAAGCTTATTGTGTTCTATATATAATAATAATCAGCTTACAGCGAAAGAGCATGATTCAACATTGTTAGATACTCCTTTAACTTCGAAGAAGCAAGTTAATAAGGCCGAGGATGATTCAAGATCCATGCAAAACTGTCAGTCAAATCAGGCAGAAAGAGCAAATGAAAAGAATGCAAAAGCACCATCTGCAGATAATCAGCCATTTGGTAAATTTCGACAATTTCATTGCCAGATTCATGTGGTTACGTAGGCATGCTTTATCTCTTACTTTTGTATAATATATTTTTGTTGAGCTTGTGGTGGCCATGTGTAATGACAAAGATTCAAGGATGCAATCCGAATTCGATGAAACATTGGTAGCTTTTAAAAGCTGAAGTAAACCAAAATCCAAAAATACCAGTAAGAAAACACCATCCAAAAATGCAAATGAGAAAATGCTGGAAGAGGATCTGGAATTGGTATGCATAGATGAAGAGGAAGACATACGGGAGAGACAAAGTGGGAAGGGAGAAGCTGTCAGTATTCCTCCTAAGGGAGAAGCTATCAATATTCCGCCAAATATTATTTCAATGAATAGGGTTAGATGGAATATGAACAAGGGTAGTGAGAGATTGCTGTGCTCCATGAAAAAATATTTATCTTTGATTAATATTGTCCTAATTTATGTCATGGTTGGCTTTGAAGTCCAGGCTTTCTGTTGTCCATGAACTATTTGAAGTGATGATGGCCATCAGGATAAATCCGACTTGCCTTGTGCAATCTTTTGTTTTTTTTTTTTTTTTTGAGCGCTAGGGGAGGGGTTTTGCCATTTATTGAGAATTAAATACCAACTGCCACTCCTAAAATGGTTTTATCTTTGCAACTAAGCTTGGATTTTGGTTTGATGAACCGTTCTAGATAAATCCACTTTTGGTGTAATTGCAAATGCTCATTCCATCCTTCCAATAAATATATTATATCTCTTGTTAAAAAAAATAATAAATATATTCCAATTAAAGTTCCAAAATTCAAGCCACCAAACCCTTTTTCTCGTAGAATGTACAAAGAATTTTTTTTTTGCTTTTTTTTTTTTCTCATTCATATTTTATGAGGAAAATTTGTCTACATCAAATTATATCAAATTATGCGTACATTAACATTCCCATAGGCTGAGAATCACTATACACCCACCCTATATGAATGCTAATTTATATACAACACTACAACGCATATGAATTTTTGTTTTTTTGACCAACTACCCTATATGAATGTTACACTATAGATGAAGGGTAATCCAATAAAAATGAAAGGAAATAGAAGTAAAATTAATTACAATCATATTTGACTATCTAAATTTTTTAAGAAAAAAGAAGAATAAAAGGAGAATGATATCTCTCCATTCCCCTTAGAGAAGGTGAAATTGGTTATACCCCAATTTAGATATAAAAAATTTTAACTTATAAGAAAAAATGATAATTCGTATACATTCCTTTTATCCTTAGAATATAGACTTTGTATTTTTTATTCCCTTTCTCTCCCACTCATCCAAATAAAATTAATATATTTCTCCTCATTTTCCTTTAATAACTATTTATTATGTAATCAAATACAAGTTGGTCCCCCTTCTTCAACTCTCTTCCCTTCCCGTTAAAATACCTTCTCCTCCCCTCCCCTCCCCTCTTTATTGCCATGCAGTGTCAATATATAGGATTAATTACTTTGAACTCCTAATATTTGTCATATTTAATTAAGTCGTTCCTTATTTTTTAATTACTAAGTTATTATTCACGTTTGCTTCATTGATGTTAGAAAGCCTTTTTTCCCATCAGTCACGGAAAATCTGATATATTTTATTAGGTTAATTACTCTAAACCTCTGATATTTGTCATATTTAACTAAAACGTCCCTGGTTTTTCAATATAATACTAAATCATCTCTCATGTTTGTCTTGATGCAATCAAAAATCTTTTCCGTATTTATATGAATTTAATAGAAAAAAGTCTTTAAACGCTGTAAATACTTTTTAAATCCCGAAAGGATTTTTTAGTATAATAAGTAAATGTTATGCACGAGTTCATATAATATTAAAAAATAAAGAATAACTTAACCAAATATTTAAAATATAAGAATAAAAAGGAATTAACCCTAATATATATACATATTGTATAGCAGAGTGAATATACTGATGGCGGGGCGAATGAAAAAGAAATGGATAGAGGCAGTTATCCGATATACCGAGCAAATGAAAAGCTGAAGAACCCATAATTAATGGGTCCGGTCAAGCACCAAAGACTGGAGATAGGTCAACTAAAGCCTTCAGTGGCCCACTCCGGGTTATGGGATCAAAACATCGACCCAGATCCATGCGTTTCGAGTCTCATTAATTGCCTGATCACAAATCATCTTAAGATACTAGCCTTACAAGCCAGATAAATGCTTGCGAAATTCCCCTCATTAGCAGTAACGTGAGGCATCGTATTTGAACAAGAGGACAGGAATAACATAAAAGAGACTTTAGCGCCTCATGCTAAGTTCACTCATTCGCTTTTCAGAAAATGTTGCGTCTTACAACATAATGTTAGATCCTAATTCTGCTTTCGCTGCCCTTCCTAACTCAACCAGCCAAAATGGCAGCACTACTTCAGTTTACATACAAACTAGTCCCTCACCCTACTTTCCACAAATAATCCACTAATACATTTCTGCTATATTATTAAAAGAGTAGCCGTGCATTATAAGAGGGCCAATAACAATTAACCACAATACAACATAGATGAAATAGAGGCGCCCTGATCATGAAATCTAATAGCAGTCATAGATGTCTTTTCTCCAAAAGCCTTCTCCATTTCTATATGCAATTCTGAAATCTTATACCAATCATATAGATGCGTTTCCCCAAGGCCACCTCTAGTTTCCATATGCCATTCTGAACAAGGTTCGACTGCTCAAGCCCAAAGAACTCTCATTTGACCCTGAAAAATCTACCTTAAAACTTCAACAGTTCGTCCGACATTGACGGCTGTGGAAATTTTTAAGTTTTGTGAGCTCCTTCCTCCTCCTCCTTGCTTTTGCTGCCACAGCTGCATCCAATAATTTCTTGCTTGGGAATTTAAATGGATCTTGATTCTTTCCTGATAAAGCTCTTATTAGTTGCCGAGGTTTTGCACAAATTCCATCAGTATGTGTAACAAACTCTGATTGATGTCCATTCTCATTTTTAACAGCAACTGTAGTTATAGTAGAACAAAGCGTTGGAGTAAGAACTGTTTCATTAGGGTAGGCTGCAAATTGACTACCTTCATCTGGGGAAAATCCTACTGGCATCTCATTAAGATCATTAATAACTCCAACTTCAGAAGAGCTTGCAGCTTCTGATTTAACCTTTTTTGGCAAAAAGGAAAGTTGGTTCTCCATAGGTGCAGCAGGTTTTAAGGATGAACTGCTACAACATCGATTACTTAGAGAAGTTCCATCTTGCATGTGTTTCAAGCCAGAGGACAGCTGAGGGTGGACTGCATTTCCACCATCAGGAACTGGGAAGAACCACGGACATGACACTATATATAAGGGAGTTCTTGATCCACTGACAATCATGATTTCCTGTTGCTGCTCAGATGAATCAAGCTCTCCATTAGGTTGCATTGAAATGTTTGATGGAATGACTATAGAATTTGGAGGCCCATTATTTGAATGCATAGGATTTGAACACTGAATAACAATGGCATTTTCTAGCCCATGATGTGATTGGACAGGATTTAAGAACTGACTGATGGAAGACCAGTAAAGTGGTGAAAATCGATGTTGGTTATATAAGAGCAATGGGCAATTTGCCGCTGCAATAGTATGATTCTCAACATGGCTTGACTTGCAGTCTCCTGGTGATTCCTCCACCTTAGGTTTTATTAACTTACTCATCTGACAAAATTATAAAAAGTATAACAAAGGAATAAGAACAACTTCTAGAATAAGAACAACTTCTAGGACTAGATGTCTCTTCAGTTCAGTGTCGGCCATAATTTTAGATCCAAGGAAAGGGAAGAAAAAATGAAACCCGCATCTCACCTGTGCCTTTAGCTGCTCATTTATGGACTCCAAAGACTGATACTTTTTCAAGGCCAATTCTTTTTCCTTCTCAGCATAAATTTCATCAAATGAGAAAAAGTAAATTTTAGCAATCCAATAATTTTTTTGCAAGCATAAAAAGGTTAAATAACTTGGGACCTAACTGTAAGTATGAAAAAACTTTAAACTTCCAACCAAATTCAAAAATATGTAAAACTTAATATAAGAAAGGAAAAGGAAGGGAAAAAAGGAAGGAAAAAAAAAACCACATAATTATTGGAAACACTACTTACCCTCTTTAAGGTTTCATTCTCCCATGCTAGATCAGCAGCCTTTTTAGTTAACTCCTCACAGAGAGCCTGAAGTAAATGAAAAATGTTGTGACAAATACCATAATTAAGAATACATCTGCTTGGGCGCAAATAATGCACGTTAAATAAAGAAGAGCATACAGTCTAATATGTAAAAAGCATGAATACATGAAACACACAATCGATGATCTATCCAATGCAGAAATCAACACACTTGAAGATAATCCACTTTATCTTGATCTCAGAATTGTGCTCCAACATCTATTCCCTATGTTAACATCTTTTTGCTAAATAGATTTTCTATTATTACACCTTACAAAATGAATCACACTTTTCTCCATAAGAGAATAAATTTTATTAAGAATAGAGGAGAGTACACTTTGGAGGGCATGGGTCCTACAAAAACTCAACAAACAACTAAAAACAAGAATATGAAAACAAGCTAAAAAAACCCTTCGATCATGTCGGATATTGCTGAAATAAATTGCCCTAAAAAAAGCCCAAAAGCATATGCCTATACCGGAGACAAAATTATTATATATAAGTGAATTTAACTTATACATCACAGTTATTGTATTTCCACTAACATCACAGTTATTGTATTTCCACTAGCAAAGACCATATGCTGACTTTTATCAGCATGATATATTTATTCAGTCGTTAATCTTCACTTAGGTAGAAAATACAAAGAAAACAAATTATATTTGTTATTACCAAGGGATTCACTTACAAGTAGTATCAATGAATGAAAACTTTGAATTACATTTCACACATTTTTTTTTTTGAAATTTATCAATATGCATTTTTTCATTTAAATGAAAGGTTCTAACAGACAAAAAGAGGGTGGTGCCTTGATAGTAAGAGGGCTAATGAAAATAAGACAATGTTCAGCCATCTATTTCTATCAAGCATAATAAGACATCTACGTATGGTTGGAGTTACATAGAATAAATCAACAGTCAACTAAGGAATATCTAGTGGCATATTCAACCAGTAGAAAGACGTGGCTAACATTTCTTTTTACTCATGGTCATCATATTAATATTTAATACACAAGTCAAGAAAGTCCATTTTAATCATCCTGCATAAATTAATGAAATAGGAGTTTTAGAAATCAGATATGCCTAATTACTGAAGAAATGGATGGAAGCATCCTAAAGATTGATCTTAGGCACACCATTTAACAGTAACGGATAAATGAAAGCATGACCAACCAGATATTATTAGTGTATAAAATTTTGCAGATGCTGCTCACAGAGCTATATGAAGTTGAAACCATAAGCAGAACATCTACCACTACCAAATCCAGCAAAAATATTACCTGCCTGCGGCGAATCGTTTGTCTAGCTGATTCTCTATTTGCCAATATCCTGCGTAGTCGTCGTGCTTCTTTTTCAGTCTGAATGGGAAAGGCTTCAGTTCCTTATAGGGATTGCCAAGAGAACATGGCTGAGGAATATACTTTTACCTCAGTTAAGTTATGTCTAGACCTGCTGCTTCCATATGATGGATGACTTTTCACACAACCTGGACTTGGTTTAGGCACATCTGTATCCAACTCAGTCTTTGCGGGAGTTGTCACAACATTTCTACATGTTGATCCACCGTGTTGTTGATCTGCAACTGCTCTATCCTGCTATAAACAAAAATATTTTTCAAGTCCTGCAGAAAATACTGCATTTGGTGACAGATCATTATAAATGCTCAAGAAACTACTAGTGAAACATATCAGACAAAGTAGTTTGGGTCAAAGAAATCAAAATTAAGACATCAAGAGCAAAAAACCAGATGTATCTCCTCCTATTTTTCTTTTTCTTTTTTTTTTTTTAGAAGTGAAATTCGAAGCAAAACTCAGGACAGGAAAATTCCAAAATCCGATAAACCATGCAATAACCATAGAAATGAATACCAAGAAATAAAATCAATCATGACAAAAGAAGACATGGGTTAAATTAGCAGACCATAATTTCTATATGTTAGGATTTGATTCAAATTCCTAGTGAGATTTGAAAAAGGCCTCCCTATTTTTTTGGAGATACACATTCCTCAAGTGGATTCCTACTCTTATGTGGTGTAGGACTCCTATTTTAGAATTATTTTTAATTAGATGTGGATTGTTATTGAAATAGAATTAGAGGACTAACTTATAAATAAGAATTTTATAGAGATAATTTTTTTTTTTTGGGCTTATGCCCAATGGTGAGAAAGGTTTACCATTGTATGTGAGAGCTTTTATCCAAGCTTAGGATCTTTGCCCATTAGGGTTTTGCTCATTTTTGTTGGTAGTCGTTGATCTGTGGTAGTTGAAATGGTAAAGTAAATAATCTAGTTATGTCAGAGAGGAGAATAAGAGGGATAAATTATGAATAGCGCAGATAATGTTGTCCTGGAAAGTTGAAATCATGCATGAGACAAAATGCATTGTCACTAAGATTGATTATGTATATAAGTGTAGTCTCTCAGGTGTAATGCGTTAATGGATTAAGAGTATCTTTAAGCTTATGAATGTAATTGCCGCTAATGAAGATGTCATGGATGTAACTCTATTGAAAAGGTGAACCACATAAAATATTGTTGTGTTTATTTGCCCTTTATTTAAAAAAAAAAAAATTATGGGTTTGCATGCTTCAGCATTCACAGATATAGATGCATAACACTATACCTCAAATACAAATCAAAATTCAGCCAACATTTAAATAGCATAAATGAATTTCCTTTAAGTATGTATAATGCTACATTGTCCATATTCCATAACAAAACTTGAAAGCTCGATCACCAACGAATCTCGACTGAGTGATGCTCAAGTTTTTTCCAGTACTATATGTATATATATAGTACTAATACCTCTGCTTGTTTCCCAAAAAATATTTTTCAGGAAAATATTTTTCACATTTCCTTTATTTGGTGTATTTAGGAAAATTAATCAACGAAAAATATTTTCACAGTCAAAGAAAATCTTAAGTACTATATATCAACAAAAAATGACTTTCTGTTTTAAAAATAGGAAGTTATTTTCTGAATTTTAACAAACTCATCCAAATAAAAAATAAGTCATATAATACACATATATTTATTATCGCTAAATATTCAATACTCATCAATGGTCATCATCAGCTGGCAGTGATCACTAGAGATAAATGGAATTCATATAAATTTTCATTTTTAATGTATTTCTTCTTATATTAAATAATAAATAGTTAATATTAGTAGTTTAAAATTTTTTATAATTTTATAATTAAAAACATTTTTTCTATTATATTTCAAATACCAAAAAATATTTTTTTGCAAAATAGTTTAGTCTGACAAATTATTTTTCATGAAATAAAACAGAGCATAAAGTTTATTATTTTATCCAATTTCATGATTAGTTTAATTTTTTTGAAAGAGCACTAGGCTTACTTTATTGACAAACCCGGAGGCATTAAGATACCAAATTCAAGCGAAAGATTCAGGATTAATTACTAATTTTGGAAACCTCACTTAAATAAATAAAAAGTTAAATAACAAAAACTACTTGGGAAAAAAAGGGGGGGCGAGGGAATTGAAAAACTAACCCGAGCGAGATCCGGATAGGTAAGGACGGAGTTAAAAACCGCGTCAGAAACCGAGTAGTCAGGGTGAGGCGACTCGCTCTTGACTCGCTTCTTACCTCGTTTCCCTTTAGTCCCCCATTTCCCGCCGGAATCACCGCTCCCAGTCTCTCTCATCGCCAAATGCGCCAAATTAGCCAGCGCCTCCGCCGCCTCCATCTCTATCCTCACCATCCGATCGGCCGTCCACGACGAGGAAAAACTGCCCGACGATGACGAACTCCTCGAACTCGAACACCTGTACATATCCATAACCCAAAAAATTCACCCCCTCAAACAAAGAGAAGCTAGAGACAAAATCTTAAATTCCTACAAGGAAGGGTAGAAAGAGAAAGGTAGAGACGGATTACTACTGGTTAGCTTAGCCCAGAGATTGTGTACGATTGCCACGTGTCACGCCAGCTCACTTCTCTGCATCTGTGCTCGCAACATTTCATTTTTGGCCCACGTCGGCCTAGGCTCCACTGCCGCAAGAGGGAGATCTCGCACGTGCGAGGAATAAGGGTTGCGATTTGGGAGACATGAACAAGGTGCAGTATGGTTAAGGAGAAACGTGGCCGCGTGAAGGGTTTACACGCAGACTATGTTAGACGAAACGCAAATTCGCGCGTTACTGAAATTGTAGAGTATAAAAGTTTGTTATAAAATAATTTAAAAAATTATTGTTTTATTTGTATTTTAAAAATAAAAATATCTAAAAATAATTTTTAAATTAATATTTTTTAATTTAAAAAAATAATTAATTTTTATTTTTTAAAATATTTTTCTTTCGTAGTATAAATTTTATTTCTTATATATTTTCTTTTTAATTAGCTCTTTTATAGTTTTTCAATTAATTAATATATTACAATAATAATATTATAGAGTTGTTAGTCAGTTATTTATTAATATTAATTTAACAAATAATAAATGTTCGTCATAAATAATTTTTATGAAAAACTTGATAAATAATAAACACTCATCATATCAATCAATAAAAATATTTAGTTTAGTTGATACACATATCTAATAAATTATAATTTTAAATGTTACCTTCTCATTAAATTCATATAAAATTTATTTATTATAATTTTAAATGTTACCTTTTCATTGAATCAATATAAAATTTATTTATAATTATAATTACTAAAATTTAAATAAATCATTTACTTTCTATAAATTAAAAAATTAATTAATTAATTAAATTATACTTGACTGTTTAAAATAAAATCAAATTATTTCACTTTATTAAAAATTATTTCTCAATTAATGAATATTATATTAAAAGACAATTAACTTATATTACTATAAAATCTAAATATCAATATACGGATCAAACAGTAAAATATTTTTAAGAATACAGTTACATTTATAAGAATTAATTCATTAAAAAATTATTTAAATAAAAATATATTAATAAATTAATTAATAAATGAATCAAAAATTAATTAATATAATATTATAAATCAATAAATAAATGAATTAATTTTTTATTATATGACTTAAATAAAGTTAAACATAATAAAATTTTATCACTTAAATATATTAATTTATTTTTATTTTGACTTTATATATATACATATAGGTAAATAATAGATTTGGCGTCTTCTTTTCTGCTGGTTTTCGCGGTTTTGTGGATTGTTTTGGGCAGTTTGGGGAAGTAGAGATTACGTGGAAGATGGAGGGCCAGAAAGCAAAGTCAAGTCAATCGTTTTATTACTTGTTACCGTGTTTTTCTTGGTCGTCTCATCTCCCTTGGTCACAAACTGGCCGCCCCATTTTGACTAAGCCTGTCGGTTTTTTTTCAAAAAAAATTTAAGGGGTCAATTTTTACAGATTCTATAATTTTACAATATTTTAAAAATTAGATTAAACTGATTTGGTTAAATTAATAAATTTAAAATTAAATTAATAACAGATTTAATTAGATTTTTGAAAAAATTTTACATATTCATAATATTTTTCTAATTTTTTAAATTATTTTAATAATATTTATTAACATTTTATTTATTATTGAATTAATTAAATTAAATCAATCAGACTAATTAAATTGAAAATCAGCTAATTAATTAATTTATTGATTGATCTGATTTTAAAAATATTAATATCAAATTAGAGCTCAAATTCTATGAAGCTCAATTATTTATATAAGATTTATTTTAACTCAATTTAAAATATAAATGACAAAGTAGTAAAAATATTAAAATTCAATTATATTTACAAGCTTTAATACTTAAATTCAACTCAATACTTTATATAAATAATTCAAACTCAAATTAGATTCAATTAATATCAAATCAATCTTAATTTTTTTAATTAATCTAAAATACCTCATAAATTATCTTTATTTTATTATAGTTTGCAAACATTCATGCTAAGATGAAATAAATAACCATGATTAGCAAATTTACTCATTTTAATCTTCTTAGTCAACAAAGTGAAGGCCAATGTACTAGCCAACTATGCTTATTCACTGTGGCATTTTGGTTATATCAAAAAATAAAAACAAAATTTCATTTTTTAGATAAGTTTTTTAATATTTTTATTTAATATATTTTAATATTTAAAAAATAAAAGTTAATTATTAATAAGATTTTTCTAGATAGTCATATACATAATAATTTTATATTTTACAAGTAAATAAATCAATTTAGATAATAAACTCTCATTTATTAATCTATCAAATATGTTTTTAACATTATCATAATTTTTTAATTTTAACGAGACAATTGCATATCCTAATTATAGAAATCCATACATCAGTTGGAAATTAAAAAAATGGAAAAAAAAAAAGACAAATAAAACGAGAGCAAGTAGATACCCACCAGAGAATATTAAACATATTACATATAATTTATTATATATATATATATATAAAAAAAAACTGATTCACTAATTTGTATAGTTATTACAATTTTCATGTTTAGTCCAATCAAACTAAAATGGATGTATTTTTTTTTTAATATAACAAATATAAAAATTGTAACAATAGATATATTTCCAACTCTTTCATTTTTAATCAAAATACTTTATACTTCAGCTAATCAAAAGTGTTATTTTCTTGGAAGCGTTTTATCTCGTGCTGTGGTATAGTCCACGGTTGAGTCAAGTTCTTAATATCAAGAACATTCTTAATGTTTAGACCTTACTTTCAATTTTGAAACTTTAAAATTGTTTAATTAATATTACATGAATTAAATAAGTTATGATTATAATACTTTTTATGATCCATACCTTAATATTTGAACTTCATTATTAATTTTTATGTCTAACGTTACTCTTAATTTTCAAATATAATTTTTTTTACATAATACAGACATTATTTTATCAAAAAAAAAAAGTAAACAATATAATCTTAGTATTGAATGTGCGTGCTATTGATTATTTAATTTGATTCCAAATAGTGATGCTCAGTAGTTTTTTTTTTTTTAAATGGTACTTAAATATTCAGTTTTTAATCTTCTAATTATAGATTACTACACTTAATTTTCAAATTTAAAAATTTTTTAATAGTACATATCTGAATTATATAAACTTGCCATTATAATATCGTTGATGATTAATGCTCAAACATTCTTCATAAAAATATATTTGAATGATAATAGTTTGATTAATACATATTATTTATAATTGAAATGACACCTTAATGATTGATGTAACTATTAATTTTTAAATAACTTATTAAAACATACTCCATATAAAAATCAAATTCATTTAGAAGATAACATGTTAACTAGTCCTCCATATTTTATCTTACCCCAAAAAAAAAAAATCTTTCATAAATTTCATGTTAACATGATAAATTTTTTCATTATAATTATTTTTTCCTTCGATTTCAGGAGAAATTATAAATAATAATGTTTTTTGAAATGAGACCAGTGAAAAAAAAAAAAAAAATTATTATCATCAAAATCTAATTTGTGACAAAAAAAAAAGATTGAAAAATAAAAGTAAGAATATTATGACTATAATATATAAATTTCAGTAATTGCAATATTAAGGGCATTGAGATGTCATTTTTTATGAGAAGGTTAGATGTGTATCTTTTCAACTTTAAAGATTGAAACATATTGTCGACACTTTTATATTTTTTTACTTAAAAAGTGAGATTATTTTTTAGTAATTTTATTATTTGTATTTATATATGATTTGTGTTTATTACTATTTTTCTTATATAAAAAATAATAAAATTTTAAAAAGTGCCTTTGAGAATTAAAATAACATTATGTTAATTGAAATAATAAAGTAAAAAATATATTAAAATAAACCGAATTTTTCATGGTAAAAACTAACAAGATTTAATTAAATTTGTTTAATAATTTATTAATAATTTCTTTACTTTTCTAATCTATATTATTTGAGAGTTACAAAAAAGCTTATCTTGTAAAATTTTCTTTATTAAAACAATATCTTAACGAATCATAGCAATTAATTAATTAATTAGAGTTATATAAAAGTAATAATAAATAAATTATTTTGATGCATTAAATCTATAACTTAGAATATAACATATAATCTATTTAGTTACTTCAATCAAATTAACGTTTTATGTAATTTTCTTATCTATAGCTATTCAATAATAACATAAATATTTTTAAATTAAAATACGAATATAATATTTAAATATTAAACAAAAATATACAAAACATAATAATCATTAATGCTAGTATTATATTTTGTGAAATTAAATTAACATTCATTCAACTTAATAAAAAAAATCATCCATGTTATAATAATAATAATAATGAAAGAAATTGCCTTCTCATGACCTAATTTTAGAATAAATCATAATAAATATTATAGAATAATCTATATCCAACATAGTCAAATGTTGAGTTTTTCTAATCTAAATTATAACCAAAATCAATATAAAATAATGTGATTAAAACTCTAGTCATTTTTTTTCTTTGAAAAGTTTTTTCCTTTAAGTATTTTTGGAGTTACTGTTAGCATATTCTATTAGTGGCCAACTTATAAACTCATTTTCTCTTTATTTTCTATAATAAAATAAGTTTTTGTTAGTTTTTATTTTGTTTTATCTCTTTTTTGAGATTTTTATTTAGATTTATTATTTTATTTCTCTTTCCTTTATCTCCTTTTTTTTTAAGAGTTTCAATGATTTGAAATTGATTGTTTAGTAATATATGATGATATATTATTATCGTTTCTCAAATTTGTTCCGACATTCTATATGAATTTCAGTTTATATTGTGTTATATCACCATATATAATGAGAATCTTCATAATTAATAAAAATGTAAAGTTATTAAAAAAATTCATGTGAAAATAAAACCATAATTTTTGAACTGAGTTAATATGCAGTTATTAATAGTGTTTAAGATCGATTTCATATTTATACTCTAGTTTATAAGATTTTTTTTTACAGATATCGTATAACTATTTATAAATGAAAATATGTTTTATTATTGTAAAAAAATCTAAATTATAACAAGCACAATTAATAATGTGAATAAATATTATTTTTTCCATTATAATACCACGCATACAATCTTTCTAGAATTTTTTTTAATAACTCTCATAAAATGAACAAGAATTTTCATGATAATTATGGATAAAATCTATGTTCTTTTTTAATGTAAAATGAAAAGCGAAATAACTTGGTAATAAACCTATGAAGAGGGAAGATATACTCCATTATATGTTAATTACTCGAGAGAAAAATTTACACTATAGTATTTCATTTTGAGCTTATTAGGTAGATGAATTTCTAAACAACATTAGAACTAATTAATCTTAATTCATTTTTTAGATCTTGAGTAAGATTATACTTCTTTGTCTTTGGTATGTCCTTATCTTTTCACATATATAGAAAAATTTAAGGGGAAAAACTTTGGTCTTAATGAGATTTAACACGAATATCACAAACACTATGAACATGTTGGTTGATCTTATTCTTGATAGATGAGTAAAAGAAGCCAAATAAAGGACACATGTGTGCCCAAAATGGGAAAAAAATGCACCATCCTAATTGGTATAGAACATCAAAGTAATAGCCAGGACCAGGAGAGATACCACCAAGAGTCATGACTGATATTTATGATGACTCATGAGTCAAAGGGACCTATTAGTAGAAAGACTCAATTATAACACATATATACACTTTGATGGTGCTTATATTGTTAGTGTGGTTATGGACAAGGCAGCATTGTGAATTGATTTCTTAGGTCGGCAAAGAACCAAAAGACATGTTTATAATGTGCCTGATACGGTTTTTTCCTTTTTCTTTTTGGTTTCTATATTCCTTCTGATGGTTACTGACATGGAAATTTAGATATCTCTCTCTCTTTATCAATCAAAATCAGATTTTCCTGATTTTATGCACCCACTCATCTAAATTTACAAAATACTATATATATATATATATATATATATGATCTAAAAATTAATTATTCAAACCCTAATCAATAAAGTAAAAAAAAATTAACTTGCTAGTTAGGCTAATTGACCAAGTGCATAATATGTATAAGCCTAAGTTTTTAGATAAAACTCGAAGGAAAATATCAAAGTATGATTTACATTTTGAGAAGAGATACATGAATAATATTGACATTTTTTAATTCAAAAAAATTAAAAAATAAAACATATATTAGAGTTATCCTACATTAAAACAAATTACACTCTTTATACAGTCTATTCTTTCTAGACGTCTCAGTAAAAAGATAAATAATTTTATTTAGAGATAAAAATAAAAATGGATTTTTCGCCTCTTGTGGGGAGCCGTCCGATATAGTGAAAAATCCCCCCTTTTTCCCTCCCATAGAGTGGGAGTGGAGATTACACCTCATTCTTACCAGTTATCGTTCCTAATTTCATTGTCTATACATAAGTAAAGCAGTGTTGAGATGTGTAGTTAGATGCAAACAACAACGTAGCAGTGGCGGCTTGACCTAGCCACTATTGGACTAATTAATAGTTGAATCGAGGGGTGCAGGGCGGTCCATGGCGGACCATGAGTCCCATCTGTCTGTCTTGCGGTTTATTATGCACCGTCACGCGGGCAAGATCCACCATTAATGGAGTCAAAGTTGGTAACTTCTGATAAGGGATGTTGACTCAAAAACTATGAAAGCTTGTTTTTTTTTTTATAAAAAAAAAAGATTTTGAGTTTAAATCTGCATAAAAGCCGAAAGTTGTGAAAAGTTAATCATCAAGGCGAATTTTATGATGATGCTACATATGTTATCATGTAAAATTTTAAATTCTCCATATAATTTATTGACTGTTTCTTATAATTTTATTAAAAATAAAAATTATTCAATGTGATAATTAATTTCGATTCTAGAATTTAAAATTTTCTCAATTGTCAAGTTACAATTAATTTGAAGTAAAAATTTATAAATTATTAAATTAATTATTTGACAAATAAAAAATCATATCTCTATTAATTTTTTCATATAAAATTAATAACTGAAAATTTTATTTAAAATATAAAACAGGCAATTAAAACAAACAAAATAAAAAATAATATTCATATATTATCTATCTTAAAAAATAAATATTATTCACTTTATTCTAAATTAGATGAGAATTTTTATTTCATAATACTTGAAGTTTTATAATTATATATAAACATTAATTAATTTTTTCAACTCTACTCTTTTCCTCTTTTATAATAATTATTTCTTTTTAGAGTACACAATAATTTATAAAAATAATTAATTAAGGGTAACATAATTTTTTATTTATATAATAATACCTATTAAGTACAATCTTAATATATATATACAAAAATCTTAAACAACATCTATTAAGAAATAGCATAAGTATTTACTTAAGAAATAGCATGAGTATTTACTTAAACATATATTTTATAACACTCTCTATTTCACAATAATAGTTATTTTAAAAGGATGCACACGTATTAAGAAAGTTATGAAATAGTTTCAATATTAGTTAAAATGTACAAATATACCTTTTATATATTAAAGAAATTATTAAATAGCTTCAACATTAATGATGAGAGTAGAAATTGAAAAAATATATATTTTCTTCGTTTCACAATATCTTTTAGAGTTGTACACTTAAATTAAGAAAGTAATTAATTAGAAATAATATCAATTGATATTAACTAATATACGTTCAATTATCTTTAACTAAAACTTTACACTAATATTAATAAAAAAGTAGTTAATTAGAATAGAAAGAAGAGATAATAATGAAAATAAATTTGAAAATTAAATAATTAATATTATATTGATAATGTAAAATGTCAACTATATTTAAATAAAATTTTTTTCTCAAACGATAAATACTGTGAAACAGAGAAAATAATAAATTATGCATAGAAATCATAAAATGATAAATAATGTGAAACAATAAATTTTTTTTTTTCTAAAATGACTATTATTGTGAAATGAATGAATAAATATTTTAAGTTTATTAATATTTAAAAATATATTTGAAATATTATATTCAATATAGTTATGCAATACCTATGGACTATTTTTTATGACTTCATTAGATTCAGTATAAACAAGGGCGGAGGTAGGACGGACAAATGTTATCTTTGACCAACAAAACTTTTTTAACTTACTTTTTGGCATTCTAAATTTTTTTAAAAAAATTTCAAACATATATGAGGTTTAGTTTTATCTCTCTGTTAATTTTTCTAAAATACCCTTAGTCTCCCAAACTTAGTAACATACATAGAATTTTTTCAGATAAAAAGGATCAGTAGGTAACTATTTGATAACGTAGAATTTTTTCAGATAAAAAGTATCAGTAAGTAACTATTTGATAATGTTATTCAATACTTAAAATTTAAATTTTAAATATTTATTTTTTTAACTTATTTGATAACTTTATTAATTATTACTAAAAAAATTCAATCTAATTAGAATTCTCTCAAAATATTTAACTTTAAATTATCACTTAACAGTTCGGTCAACAGATACTAAAATATTTTTATTACTATGATCTATATATTTTTAATAAATTAACAAACTCTCCATCAAAAATAAAATTTGTTCAATATCTATTTAATAATTATAATTATCAAATAAATTAATTAGATTTAGCTCTTAATTTTCACTAATACTAAACAATTATACAATTATAAATTTTCAGCATTAAAATTATTTAGAGTTTAAAATTCAACACTTAAATTTCAATTTTGTCAAACACTACCTTAATTAATGAATTTAATCACTCAATTTTGAATCTAACTCTTCATATACTATAGTCTACAATTTTGACAACTCTCTATTATTTTATCATTCAAAGAAACGACTGAGAAGGGAAGGTGATGGTTTTTTTTTTTTTTTTTTGGGGGGGGGGGGGGGGGAGAAATAAAATTAATTATTAATTCAA